>CANXYC012279068.1:0-54549 GCA_948193065.1 Aleurites moluccanus
TTATACGCATTTATGTTCTTAAAAAGAATCATGATTTGATATTCATATATGTATTATGAAATGATTGGATAGTGCTACCCTTTGTAAGCACTTATGATATTAATGTGTATGTTAAGATTTCTTTCTAGTACCCTGGTACATGTTTAAGATTTGCTATTTAAGTATTCTATATATATTATTCATTATGATTGTTCACATCTTACTGAGTTGAATGCTCGCCACTCTTTTGTGGATTTCAGGTTATAGCGTAGTTCAAGAGAGAGTTAATCCTAAAGACAGAGCTTCTTAATTTCCTTCTCTACAAGAAGACTCTTTTATGTAATATTTTTGGATAATAGTTGAATTATATATATATATGTATTCATGTCTATGAGAAGTATACTCTTAGAAGCTCCGTATATGTGTGTGATATTGCTTATTCTTTTATTGCCATGGATGGCATTGTAGACTTTTCCTTGTTCCATATTGATGTTAGAATTATCTTTTGATCGGTAAGGAATAAGAGGAAATGTCATATCAGGTTGATGAGATATATAAGATATGGATGTTTGGCATGATGCTAGTATGTGTTGCATGTTTGATCCAGATTAGCTAAGGGTTCTACAAGTGTAAGAAACCTCATGCCTACTCTTGTCCTAGGACCGTCGCACCAGTGGTCTTGGAGTGTGACACATGTCCTTTAAATTCTCTCAAAATTTTTCTAGTTATTTTCCTAATCATTGAAGTCATGACATGGGCCTAGGTTCTCGCCAAGCCTAGCTCCCTATGCGATGCCTAGATTTACACCAATCTAAGCCAGCCTTACTCTGAATGTCATGTGTGACATTATATACATATATACGCCAACCAAGGGTTAAATTTGAGTATGATCAATCTGTAGGCCAATTAGGGAAGCGTATGACATAATCTCCCCATATATAGAACCTCCAACTAAGGAGAGATGCACATTATGAGCATTATGCCTGCCTATAGTGTCTATAGAGCTCCTTCCCTATGGAGACTATCCTATTTTCCCACTAGGATAGCTCACTTAAGCCTCAATACATAGCCAACTACTAGGTAGCTCACTTAAGCCTCAATACATAGCCAACTACTAGGCCCTGAGATGGTGGAGAACTGACACCATACTGCCTCCTATCATATATGCAAAATTAGCAAACTTGGCTCTGAGAGGAGGAGAAATCCCTAAGTGCGAGGAGGAGAGTACCTCATAATTTCCTCAATATAACTCGAAATGCCTCTAAATTTGGTATGCTACCATTATCAGTGATATAAAAGCCTTCTATAAAATATTAGACCAAATGATGACTAGATTATGAGAATTGGCTAAATTATCAAGCCACTAGGCCAGTTTGCATAACCAACTGGCCAATTCTACCTGCAATGTTGAAACTTTTCGTATTCATCAAATTGCCATCTAAATCACATTTATAATATAAATTTTCCATTGTGAGGCCAGACCCTCACATTCTCCCCCATTCAATATATTGATGCCCTCATCGATGTTTCCGTCGCTCCTCCGGTTCTTCTTTTGAGCTGTATCAAAGAAAAGTTTTCTATATATTTTCCACCATCAAAAAACATTTTAATGTATTCTTCATGAATGTACATCTTTTATAATATATCTCCACACCACATATCTCCTCGTTCTCATCCTCGGAGTCCACAATTATCATATTTTACGTACTTTCTTACCTTATTGAGGTCTTGCTTGCCCCTTACTATTCTCCCCTACTCAACTTATCATCGTCCTCGGCAATAATAGAGGTTGTTGGTTAATTGAATGTGATAGCTCATGCTTGCATTTTAATATTGTGCCTTATAAAACACAAAGAACAAAACCAATAGTAGCCACAAGGTATATAAAATAATAAAGATGTTAATGTGTATCACTACACAAATAACAAAAGCCAACAATTATCATAATATGGAAAGCTTAGCCATAACCACATAATGTTATAAAAAAAATTAGCAAGTTTCGCACCACTTATAGTAGGACTTTAATGAAATACAACAAAGAAAGGTATAAAAAGCTTGCACCTTTAGTACTCATTTGTCATAAATCATAGATGTTCATAAGGACCACCATAGTGCATTTCCCATGTTCATATTTCTGTCTAAATGCCAACGACTTTGCGTCTTTAGGGCTTTATCATCAGATTATTGTTGCCAAGCATTCACACATCTTGTCTCTGCTTTTGTATGTTTGTTATTACATTCACTTGGTGGTGCTGATTTTCCTGCATTTGCCAACAAGGGTCCATTTACTTATACAACAATCACAAAATTGTGTGCTCTATGCATTCAGTTGCCTACACTATCAAGGATCCATTTCTGGGTCTTAGACTTGCGATTCCGCAATTCTTCCAAGGATACTCCACTCCGGAAGGTGGGAGCACCCCAGGAAACTAATAAGGTACAAATGTTACATATGTTGTTGTAGTTGTCTTCCAAAAAGAACATTTTTCACAATAAATTTCAGACAGACTCTCCAAGCAAAATGCTTTTCAAGTTGAACAATAATTGTTGCTAGCTTATTTCATCATCATTGGAATCTTAATAGTGTTCATAGCTTTGCTCTCCATTTTCCCCATTTTTGCTCTTAATCGTGGTCACATGATCACATTGGTTTCACTTGTCGCCCGATGTTCACTGTTTAGCATGACTCTTCAAGTCCAACAAATAATTATAATAGGGTACCACACCCTTCAGCTTCGTTCTTGATTACCTCAAGCTCTATTGGCAAACTCTTTTTGTCTATACATTTTTTTTGTCACATGATTGCCTCATGCTCCGAGGGTAAACCAATAACATAAGAAAGTGGCTCTCTAGCCAATTATAGAAATCACTTCATGGTTCACTACCAGTTTTCACAAATTGCTCGTGGACTATCTCAATCTTATACTCAATTCATAATTGTAAGTTGCGTTGGATCATAATTTGGCTCTCTAGCCTTGTTTATTTGGGACACCATGCCCTGAAAATAAAATTTCATATATCTAACTTCGTTGGCCAATCGGCCATATCATCTCATATTTGACCCACTGACCTATTCAACTTAGCATACTCGCAAGTTTCTTTGTAAGGCAATCATGCATCATTGGTTGCACCACATTAATATTCGTAGGCCAACCGGCCAATCAATTATGTCAATTCACTTGGCTTTCACATCCACGGGTCTCATTTTGCCTATTTCAGGCATTGATACATCTGCAATTTTCCAACTCAATTGGCCTATACATTTGCCTCAAGCATCCTGATTTAATTCCAATAGTTGCTCCCCACCGAGAGTTTTTCGCAAGTTCACCTTGCTACTATGAGTTCCATCACAATATTTATATTGACCAAAGTCTCATTAGTAATACCAATTGTATAAGTATTTACCACATTTCATACTCAATGGCATGTGAAGCTAGGCTCCCACGGGTACTCACCCCTATATTCTCATACTATTGAATACTCGAATAGGCAAAACATGCCCCAACTAGTTTTTGCAATTGTATATTCACAACATGTAAACTAGGCTCCCGTATGCTCTCACACCCTAACTTATATGGGTGATTATTCCATCGAAGTAATGGTTCATCAGCTTCTCACATTACTCTCATGGTACACATAGGCCAAGCTCTCCCAACTCTCACCCATTGGCCAACCACACAAAGTTCACAATAGAAATAGCTAATCTAACTCTCACTTTCATAGCCATAGGCCAATTTTATTCATCGATTTGCATACAACATATTTTGTAATTCACTTGGCTTGGAGCCAATTTCGTTAGCCAACTCATACGCTTCACAGTTTACCAATCTCGTGTTTCCGCTTGTGAATTTACACACAATATCATTTGCCATCAAGCTCTCAAGCTTATAGCTTTTAAGTTTTGATACCACTTGTCAAGGGCCCAGGTTCTCGCCAAGTCTAGCTTCGCGTGCGACGCCTAGATTTACACCAATCTAGGCCAGCCTTACTCCGAATATCATATGCGACATTATATATATATGCCAACCAATGCTCAAATTCGAGTATGGCCTACCTGTAGGCCTATTGAGGAAGTTGTATGGCATAATCTCCCCATATATAAAACCTCCAACTAAGGAGAGATGTGCACTATGGGCATTCTGCCCACCCATAGTGTCTATAAAGCTCCTTCCCTATGGAGACTTCATCCTCTATTTTCGTAGGTACAAAGCCCGCATCCTAGGTTCCCACTAGGATGGCTCACTTAAGCCTCAGCACGTAGTCAACTACTGAGCCCGGGGATGGTAGAGAGCTGACACCATACTGCCCCCTCCCATATATGTAAAATCAGCAAACTTGGCTTTACGGGGAGGAGAAACTCATAGATACGGGGAGGAGAGTACATCATAACTTCCTCAATATAACTTATAATGCCTCCAAATTTGGTATGCTACCATTATAGGTGATATAAAAGCCTTCTATAAAATATTAGGCCAAATACACAAGTAAATTATGAGAATTGGCTAAACCATCAAGTCACTAGACCAGTTTGCATAACCAACTGACCAATTTTACCTGCATTGTCGAAACTCTTTGTATTCATCCAATTGCCATCTAAATCACATTTATATTATAATTTTGCCATTGTGAGGCCAAACCCTCACAATGGCCTTAATGTATTAAAGTCCATGGGCCCGTACACAAATAGACTTATAAATGGGAAGTGTTAGAACTCATTTGCACAAAACCAATTGACTTATACTAGATTCAATACTCACTCACTTATAAGTCATTTATTTATTTTATCATTATTCGATGTGAGATACTTTTTCCAACATACCCTCTCAAGTCCAACCAAGTTTTGGCCAATGGTCTAATATCAACAAGCCGGCTGGCATATGTTTTTCAACTTCAGCCCGGATTGGCATTATCATCAGTCCTACAAAGGGGCTCGAATATGAGTCTCAGGATCTAGCCCATTTGGACATAAAACTCTGATACCATATTAAAATCCATGGACCTGTACACAAGTAGACTTATAAATGAAAAGTGTTAGAACCTATTTACATAAAACCAATTGACTTATGCTATGTCCAATATTCACTCACTTATAAGTCATTTATTTATTTTATCATTATTCGATGTGAGATACTTTTCCCAACATAATGTTCAACTTCCATGCTTCTAACTTCAGGAATTCATTCTCAAACATCAGTTGCTTTGCTGGTTTTAATTTCCACCACTTTATTTTAAATATCGTTCCTCTTCTATATCTTCTTATCCTTATTGGTATTGGCATTGAAAACTACCACCTATGTTGACTTGTTAAAACTTATTTAGGATCAATTTGTAATTCTTGTATGGATCTCTATTTGTCTTTCTTATGAGAAGAAATTTAATTTTGAATTTGCGCATATCCGATTCCTTGGAAATCTCTCTACTTCACCTATCACTGAATGCTAAACATGGCGAAAAATGACTACATTCTTACGCAATATCCATCTTGCAATGCTTCTGAAACTGCTGTTTTTTGGAAAAGATCTGGGCCCCAAGGAACATGGCGAAACCCGGTGAAGAATGACAACGTTGTTACCAAAACTCTTAATAAGCATGGGAAAGAATGGCAAAGTGCAACCATACCAATGTTTCTTTATTTAAATTAGCAGCATTTGATTTTTAATTATAATTCAAAGCTATCAATCACGAATTAGTTCACAGGCGGACTTTTTAAGCTTCAACTTTTGTTTGCTGTTACCACCCTCAATCTTCACAAAGCTCAGGCTAAAAAGAACAAGGGAAAGCCTCATATTTTAGCTTTCCCAATTTTCAAGTTATTCATAAGAATCTTTGAATTGAAAGAAAGTTAATCTCTTTTTTCTATTAAATCATAGACATTAATGACTTGTCTCTTGGGAAATGCCACTGTTTTACCCTTCTGTAATATGGCTAGAAATTAAGGGTCATTTTAACAAATTGGCCAGATGCTTAGTGGAAAACAGGAAATGAAAATAAGATCTGCACTTCTTTATCACATTTTCTCTTCGATTCCTCTTAAGCATCTCATGCAGATCTAATTCAAAACATGACAAAGTATTGAAACTTACAAACAGAACCAGACTAATAGATTGGACAAAAAATCTGATACTTATAATGCATTATGAACTTGAAAATACATAATTTAGTCAAGAACTTTTTTCTCACACATACAAAATTCCAAGAAGTGAAGACCTCAATTTTTGCAGAAAATCACACTTCCTAGTTCTATCATAATCCATTTTTATGTATTTACTTCTTTCTTTATATATACATTAAATGTATTAAGGATCCAAGTAAATACAGATGCCTTTGTTTTCTTTACATAGCAGCACAGACTTGTTTGTTCTTGATTCTGTTGTTCTGAGAAGTAGAGTCACTGATCGTCTCGAATCGATCAAGCTAGCAAATGAAAATGATTGTAATACTATGTTCTTGGAAGATCTAACTTATCTTGGGTGGGAAGTTGGTATTATTAGTACCTTCTGCAATGGAAACTTCAAAATCTTCAAGACTAAATGCTGGTTCATCATCTGGGAATGTATTATCCAAATTCTGATTCTTGAATGTCTTCTGCTGTTGATCAAACATCCTCTTTAGTTGTCTTCCTTGTTCTTCAATTCGTAGTTGAAGATGTTTCTGTATCTGTCAAATAAAAAGTAAACAAGTGAATTTAAGAAGTCTGGTTACGGATAAAGAAACATAGACAATATATAAAGAATAGACAATATAAAGAATGGTAATAGTATCCACACAAGGCATTGAAATGAAATGAGCAGTTTACTAGTGAAAGATCCCATTGTTTTACCTCTAACTGTTCGTGCAGACGCCTTTGGACATCTAATTGCAGTTGCAGTGCCTCTGTGATTTGCAAGCCACTGCGATACATGATTAACAATTTATGGTAAAACTGAATGGTCAAGTTAGAGAAATGGTTATGGACATAATGTTAAAATGATAACAAAATGAAGAGAGAAGGGTTATGATGTTTACGTTTTCGAATCGATCTGTGATACATCATTTATGCTTGTTCTTTTCTCAGCCTTTCCTGCAGAACAAAAGGTATTTGAATTAGAATTACCAAGTAATTTTTCTAGAACAAAGTTTTCATAAAGGCATAGAAACAAATAATAGTCCTGCAACTATGAATAACAGAAATGTAGAGCTTAAAATAATAAAACAGTTTCAAATGTCAAAGTTTTAACAAGAGTCTTACCTTCTGAAGAATCAGGCAAGTATTTTACCATTCTATATTTCTGCAAGACATAAGAAGAGAAATCAAAATTTTGATTTTAGAAACAAAATGAAAATCCAAACTGAAACACACAATTTTGAGTAAAGTAATATTACCTGCAAATGACTTTTCACATGAAAGATAGTCAATCCATCTGTGTCCATCAGCCTAAGAATCGCCTTTGGCGTTGCTTCTATAATTAATCAACAAATTAATTACAACGATGAATGACTCTTGATTTCTTATTCAATTCATAAAAAGCTCAATACTTTAAGTTACTTACTTTCGGCACCCCCAAGGCGATTTACACACTCAACAAACTTTTCATGAAGATCTTGAGTCCATCTTATTCTTGTTTTACTTGAAAGTGCAGCCCCACTTGGCACAGGATTACCAGAAGAAAATCTCGAAGATTGTGTATCTTGTCGAGAAGAAAATCCCAGCTGTGCAAATGGAGAACTACATGGATTGAGGTCAACCTGTGCATAAACAAGTATATTTACAAGTGAAGCTTAAAACCAGTAGAGGCTAATAGCAAGCAGAATGGAAAATACATACTCTATGATCCTGATCTGCTTGGAAAGGAATCGAAAAGCGACTAGCAGATTCATTACTTGACGACAGCTTATTTCTTTCAAGCTGATGTAGCTTTTTTCCTGAAGAACTGCTGCATAGGCCTTTATAAGACTTGAAATAATGATCATCAGAGATATGGGATTTAACAACTGACTGCAAGCGGTTTCTCAATTCCAAGTTATGATCAGCTTGCTCTCCTGAATCAATAGCATAATTTTCTCCTGAAGAGTGTTCTGAAGGAAACTGTGAATCATAGGACTTGGAGTATGAATAGCACAAAGGAGCACCAACTTCAGAATCATACTGTGGAAACCCCATATATCTTTCTGTTGCATAAAAGGCTGAAGCTGGCGATTCGAAGCGACTCATAATACTGGTTGAAGACTTATCATGCCTAAGATCTTGCTGTTGTTGTAGTCCTGCCTCTTCGACCGGTGGCTGCAGAGGAATTCCCATGTTCCATCTTTGTTGGTTACCAAAACATTGTAAGGAATGATGAGAAAAATTACCAATTAGACCATGGTTTTGTTGAACTCGTTCTTGGAAATCGATCTTTGAAGTGTTCATTTGCAAGAAATCCAAATATGACAGCCAGAAAAAAATTGCAGAAAGTTTATTTCTGTTCAATTCTCTTTGCTAATACCAAAAAGTGTATCAGATTTCATTCTACTGTGAATACTTAAAAAGAAGAAGCCACTGAAAATACACGAAAAATCTGAAAAAACAAAGAAAGAAAGATACAGATTACTTGGATAATCAACACCAATAATGTTGAATTCAAAATAAGTGGCATAAAATTCTTTCTTATATTCCAAATGACTTGAAGTAGAAGATATGAATATATAGTATATATATATATGCCTTTTAACTTATTCCTTATATGGATAGGAGTGAACAATGATGTGTTGACATAACCAAAGCAAAAAAAGAAAGAAAAAAAAATCCCTTAAAAATAAACAAATTTCATGCATTTTTGTCTTTATATGAACAGAAATGAATGAAAAAAAAAAAAGAATAATAAGTTTCAGCTTTCAAACAATAATATAAACCAACTTCATATACAAAGCCTTAAAAAATAAAATACAATACATATCAGTTAAAACCATTCTCCAAATATTATCTTACTGTTTCATCATCATCATAAAAAAAAAATTTAATAAATAAAGAATAAATGTAATGAGCATCTGTTACTGTGGCATAAATTCAGAACAAAATATGTGCAATTATTCCATATATGGATACAGATCAAACCCACTTTAGCCACTTAACAAGATCATACATTTATATATATTTATATACATATAAATATAATAAATAAATGAAAAATATAAATGATTCTTTCTCTTTTTTTTCTTTTTTTCTTATTTTTTTTCTCTCAGAATATAAAGATGAAGAACTCTATTTTTACTTCCTACAACTACAAGATTGCTTCGTTTCAAAGTGGAGAATCTGAAATTACCAGAAAAAAAGTTGTACTATTATATTTTAATCCCAAAAAGTAGTGGAATTGTAACGGTAAGATTCTGGAAACGTGCTCAAAGAGCCAAGTATATATAAAAGTAACATAAACCCAATTGCATGCAGCATCCACATTATGTACACTATTCTTCCACAGAACATTGCCACTATAGTTATGGGCAAATTTTGTTGATAAATGGCTAATTTCATTTATCGTCATTAAATTTATTATTTGTACGTCGAGGGTATGTTTGATAGGCTGGAATGAAATACAATATAATGTAATTTGCATTCCATTACGGCCTATCCAACGGACAATCTGTTCATTAAAATAACGCCACTAATTTAATATTCAATTACTTGCTTAGTAATATAAAAGATCATAGTTTAAACTATGATCAATTACTAATATTTATTGGTTCAAGTGATAAGAAGTAATGATGAAATTAAAGATGAAGTTTTGGAGACCAAATGTTACACTAAAAAAATTAAGTTAATTAGAAAATATATGTATTTTTTTAATTTTAAGGTATTATTTTTATATTAAATATACACTAATAAGAAATTTGTTTCCCTTAAGTAAAATTTTAAATTTTAACTTTATAAATGAAAAAAATAAATATTGAAAATATTTTACCTCTAGGATCTCTCTCGATATTCAAGGTCAGAAAAAAAAAAATTGAAGTCAAGTAACAATATTGAAATTTAATGAGAATTGGAATTTATTTATTTATTCATCTTAGAAGGAATTTGCTTTTGTATAAATAGTAATTTTCTGTCACCTATCAGAATCCAGCTCAACATTTTTGTTTGTTTCAAGAAACATTTTAAAAAGTTAGCATATATTGATAAAAACAGAGAAGTGATAATCCAAGAAAATTGCGGTTTTTAACCATTGCTCAATAGTGAAGATGAAGGAAAAAATAATAATAAACAAAAGGACAGTAAGAACACATACCAAAAAAATTGTCTGGCAATGGCAGTATAAATGATTCCAAGGCCGAAAGACGTAATAATGAATAGGGGATGAATCACAGTCATTGCTTGGGGATATCCGATCCATCTTTTAGTGTTTCTTTTGAGGATGAAATGGATGCCACTAATAATGGCTTAATCCTAAAGTTTATTCATTAAGGTTTGATTATTGAAGTCAATAAATATAAAATAATTCATAAATTTTATATATGAAAATGGCTCAATCTTGAAGTTTATAATATTCCCAAATTATTATAATTATTATTATTAAATTTTAATATTATTTTTTGATAATTTTGAACATAAATATAAAGAAAATATATGGACTAATTTTATTATGTATGAACTAAATAAAAAATATTATATATGCATTGATCTTTAAAAAAAAATTAATGAATGGACTTCACATCAATTTAATTTTTAAGAGAGTTATTTGATAAATAAAAAAAAAATTCTAAATAATTTTTAAATTGAACTTTTATTAAATATTTGGATATAAATTTAAAGAGTCACTTGATATATTGTAAATTTTTTTCTAAATATTCTTGAATTTAATTTTTTATATATATAAATTGATTTAAAATTATTTATTTATATTTTTAGTCCAAAAGTTTATATTTGCAATAACAATATTTTTTTTTTTTTAGAAGTTGATATTTTCTATTATAATGCGGAACTAGTTAAAAATTTATTACCAAGTTATTATTTTTTTTTTATAAATTCACGAGTTATATTTATAGTATAAAATAAATTTTTACTTATATTTATGGCTAGTAAGGCCTAAAAAAATTTAATCTAATGATAATACGAATACGAAATATCTCACTATAAATTATTTTCAGTCAGAAATATTTATTAACTATTAACAAGTCATTATTCCTTAATAATAGAAAATGTCATTAATATGATGCTTTTCATCTAATCAGGGAGGTAAATTTAGTATATGAGGCACAAAGTGTATTTTTTTATTATTATTTTCTTGATTTGGATTAATCTTTCTTACTATTTATTGCATGTCAACGGTCATTTATTCATAGTGATTTTTTAAAATAATTATGTTAAAATTTATAACCAAACCATATTAAATTATTCAAATAATATTTCTAATTACTTTTAATTATAATATAAATGCTCGAATATATTCCTTTAATGCATATAAATAATAATAATGTAATAAAAATGTTAAAATCCGAATTCCTAATATCTTATAATAGTTTTTAATATTCGGTAATCTATAAATCTTTGGTAAAAAAAAAAAAAAAAAAACTCTTATTTTCAACATACAAATTCCCACTTTTATATCTACAATTAACTTCAACTTAATGGGAATGCTGGAATCTTTTTAAAATTATGCCATTAATTTTGAAATTAAAATCTGTAAAGATTGGAAAGATCTTGATTCCTCTTTTAAATTCAGCCTCTTTATCAAGACAAAAAGAATAATTAGTTTTTTTTTCTTTTGTTTTTTTTTCTCAAATTAGTCAAAAAGTGCATGAACTTTGTCCTGTTCCTTAGCCGTAGCTTCCACACTTATGAGTAAAGTTTGGAATAATTAACAGATATCCCTCTAAAATTAATTAATTAATAACTATATAAATATATGGAGCAAGTTGAGAGTTGAGAACCATGTTCGATCGATCCATTTTTTGAAGAGATAAAAGTGCAGAGATAGATATTAAAAAGTAGAAGCACTTTTTATAATTTTCCAAGATTTGTTTATTGAGTCTTCAATATATATATTTAGAATAATCAATTTTTAAAAATTAATTTATTAAAATTAAAAAATTTATTTTTATATTAATCATTTAATATATTTATATTTATTTAATGTGAGATATTTTTTTATATTTTTAATTGTCTTTCTCAAACGGCAATTGGCCGAAAATTTAGTGTGAAATATTTTCCCAATATAATACGAGAGAATTAAAAATTCGAAGATAATTTCTACTTGACCAAAAAAAAAAAAATTAAAATCAGTCTAACTTATAATATATACTGTAAAATAATTAAAAATTTAATAATAACTCATAAATCTGAGAATAACTCAGACCTGACAAAAAAAAAATCTAATTTGATTTATGATATAACGAGAGGTGATGGTTTAAATTTTGATATCATATTGAATTTTTAATATTAATTTCAGATAATTAATATTAAAAGTTAACTTATTAAAATTAAAGAATTTATTTTTATATTAATTACTTAATATATTTATATTTAAATAATATGAGACAATTTTTTTATATAATATTCTTAATATTGTTAATATAAATTTAGACCTAAATTAATTAATTATATTTTTTAAAAGATATTATATAATACAGGTATCTATTATAAATATTGAATATCATACTTATAAATGATATAATTCAGTATGAATAGGAAATAAATTCAAACATTCTTTAAAGTGATGTCAAATTCCCACATGTGTGGTCATTTGTAATTATTTAATTATATGCTAAGAACAATTCTTCTTGTCCATCCAATCCATTTAACCTTTTTCTAAATGATGTCAAAATGTATTTTCATCAATCATCATTTCATAATAACAATTTAAAATTTATTTACTTTTAAAGAGTTTTTTTTTTTTTTATAATGTGAGGATTAAAAATATGTTTCAGACTTAAAAATATATAAAATTATTTTTTTAAAGAATACTCTTAAAGTAATTATATCAGACAAAATATAATTAAAGAATAATTATATTAAAGAAATATAAATAAATTAATATTAAAATGAGTTGGATGAGAATTTTTTTTTTTATAAAATTATATTTTATTACACTCACTATAATATGATAAATCAAAATTTTTGTTTTTTTATTAATTTATTTTATTTTTAATTTTTAAAGAGGAAAACTATAAATATATATAATCATAAAATTATAAAATTTTACACATAAGGGTGTGTTTTGTTTTGAGGTTAACCCAATATATACAGCTAAGTTTACATGTACATATTTGAAAAGTCTGATTATCCAATGATAAACCATGCACTCCTACAGCTAAAAATGGATGTATTCAAACAAGGATTCAATGTTCTTCCATCCTTTTGGATTTGAATATAGAATAATTAAAATATTAAATTCCTTGTTTTGTTAATTATTATAAGGCAAAAAAAAAAAACCCAAATAGCTACGGGATTTACCTATAAATACAATTCTATAGGTAATTTTGTCGCTGTCATTTTCTAATTTATCTGAGAAAAAATAAATTTACCTTCAAAAATTTCCTTAGGTAATTAAATATGCTGCGAGTATTTTATCTACGGAGATATTTCATAATTAAATAGAATTTTTTTGCCATTAAAAAAAATATATATATTATATCTAATTTAATTTTTATTTTATTTTTAAATTTTAAAACGATATTTTAAATTAATCATTCAAATATTAAAAAAAATATTTAATATTAAAACGGTGTTTCATTGTCATTTTAAATAGATTTAAACACTCTCTCTTCGCTGTAAAATTTTTTTATTTATGTAAAGAATGAAAATGGGTATTTTTTTTTTTTAATATTTAGCAACAAACAGATAAGCATTATATATAAATTAATTAATTAGTAACTATTAGGTGTTAATGAAGAAGATAATAGTTAATTAATAATGGTAAGACAAAGTTTATATAATAATTAATGTATAAATTAAAAAAGGCATGATTTGTGGTTGGAAATGACTACAAATTGGCCCTTGAGGCACTAGAGGGACATTTCTTTCTCTGTGCCTTTGTTGGGCTACACTTGGCTATTGCATGTGTAAACACACATCTTTTTTTAATATATCAAAATTTTATAAGAGATAAAAAAGTAACACGAATTTAAATCTGTTGGTTTTTATATTATAAGACATACAATCAACTGTCCATTAAATTATTATTTCATTTATATAAGAGATTTAATATTGCATTTGAACTGTATAATCCCTTTTAAACTTCATTTTGTTAACATTAAAATTGTTCACAAGTCAGAACATTGATCTCAATTTGTAAAAAATAAATAAATAAATTATGAGTTAAACAAATCAAATTTTTAAAAATTTAGACATTTTCTAAATTCAATATAGAGATGAGTAAAAAATAGATTAATCGAAAAATAAATTTAATTTAATTTAATTCCATCAATTTGATTCATAGATTCAAATTTTAGTTTGATATGATTTAATTTTTTGTAAATTTTATTCTATTTAGTTTGGTTCTTTTAAAAAAAAATTAAAATAATAAAAACGATCAAATTATATATTTTACTTATTTTTTTTATATATTTAAAAATATATATTTTTAATAATTATACATGTATTTTTTTAAATAAACTAAAATAATCAAATAACTAAACTGAAATATATCTACTTAGTTTAATTTAAAATTTGATTCGATACAATTTTTAAAATTTCAATTTAGTTAATTCGGTTTTTCTAAAAATTTTAATTCGATTCAAATCGATCTAATTAAATGTTCATCTCTAATTTAGACTCAATAATTATAAAGCGGTCTAATTAATATCAACTAATACAAAATAGAATATTATTTTCAATTTATAGAAAAAGGAGTAATTTATCTATCATAATATTTAGTGATTTTTAAGTGAAAAAGAAGGAAAAAAAAAAAAGGCCATATTCTTGCTAACACAAATAGTTATCTCTATTTCAGCATAGAAAAGCAAGTCATTAGATTTTGTGGTAGACATGCATTCACACTTCAATGAGACATGAAAACACCTAATTAATTGGACATGTGTTGGTGGCTTAATGAAAATGAAAGAGAACCAACAAATTGAAAAGAAAAAATAAATAAATAAAATTAAGCTTTAAATATAGATTATTTATATTCATGCATTTAGACCTGCCTTGCCTCCCATCAAACCAAAATGATTCTTTGTTTTTTTCCCCTTTTTGATTATTCTATAAAGGGATAAAAATATAAATATTTTTAAGTAATAAAGTGGCATAAGGGATCAAATTTATCATTTCTCGTATTAATATTAAGCGTTAATTGTTGATATTGAAATTAAAATATGTTTTTAAAAAAAATACACATTTTAGTTGTTACAATAGAAAAAAAATAATTTAAAAGTGTTTCGAAATTTTTATAATTTAAATGTAAAATTCATCCTAACTTTGGTTTTTAATCATTTTTAATTAATCTTTTTCTAAATAATAGGTCCAACAATAATGTCAAACAAAATTGAAGTTCACCCTCTCTTTTTTTTATTTAATAAAAATAAATATAAGAAAGGAAAAAATGAAAAAAAATCCAAAAACTTAATTTAATTGAGAAAATGAGTTTGTTTTTCATCTAATTATTTTTTTCAATGAAATTGTTCGGCATCAGATAGCATCATATAGTCACTGATTCCGACTAATTCGAATTTAAGTCGGATGAAATTCACGAGGAACAAACTTTTCTTTGCATCTATCTTCTCTATTTATAATATTCAAATTCGATACTTTATTTAAGAAAAATAATTTTCTTATCACTCAACTCAATAAATTTCTTAATGTTTATCTTTTCCATTTACAAAATTCAAATTCAATACTTTACTTAAGAAAAATAAATTTTTTACCATTCAATACAATAGACTTTGATCTATTTATATTTTGATTTAGAGCCCACATGATATAAATAATTTTTAAATAAAAAGATATGATGTATAAATATATACTTTTAAATTTGTTAAAAATGAATTTAATATTAATAGGTCAATTAGAGATCTCTTATAAAAATAAATAACTATGAAGGATCTAAATATACAAAATCAATTATGACAAAAAAAAATATATATTTATGTATACATATGTGCAATAGATACTATTTAGCAAACCATACCTATAGTGGTAGTATTTAGCATCTCTAAAAAATAAGTAATTATGAGTAATAAAAAATTATTAAATAAAAATATATTATTATTAAAATTATTTTTTTTTTTAATAAGATGGGTTTTAATATTTAGAAAAAACTCAATTAAATTTTAAAATTTATTATTTATTTTTATTGTCAAACACTTAAATAAATAATTTTTAATTATAAATTTAATTTTTTTATCTCTATTAATAAATTTTTAATCCTCAATTGAATATCCAAACAGCCATAGAATGAAAGACAAGGACCTCATATTGTGCCCACTAAAACAAGCATAAGCTTTATAAATAAATTAATGATAAAGTTGTACAATAATGGTTATTCTTGATGGCATTTGGACGGTAGAAGAATTTCCATGCTCCATGGAAGAACTATTCCCTTCTAAAACACTTAATTACATTTACATCTATCAATCAACCTTTTTAATTATTATTATTAATTTGTTGTTTGATAATTATCAAGCATGTGCCAATTATCTAAAAATGGAACAAAATAAGTACATTTGATGGGACTCTTTGGTTGCCAATTTGCAAGCACTTGCACCACTACTATTGCCTCCACTTTTAAATTTGTGTTGCTTCTTACAGTTCTTATGGTTTTTTCAAGCAAATGGGCCACACTCATGATTAATAAGAAACGAGAAAAACAATAAATAATTTTATGTGATTTATTAAGAAAATTAATTTTATTTTTTATTATTATTTTTAATTTATGATAAAAATATATTTAATAAATTTACACTTTTTATATTACAAATAATTCTTATATAAATTTTCATTTTTTCATCTCAGCAAGGAAAAAAAAACTTATATGCTAAAAAAAAATAGAAAGGAAGATTTAAGTTTCATTTGCTTTTATTTTTTTATTTTTTGCTTTTTACTACACAAAAGTGATATTTATATAATTTTTTTTTTTTACTTTTTAAAAAATATATAACAAAATTTTTACTTTTATATTTATAAAATAATTTTTTTACTTTTTATTTTTAAATTTATATTTTATTTTTTCCTAAACAAATATTTTTTTTTCAATATCTAACAAGAAGGATAATTTATCAAATAAAATCTTAAACTATAATCCTAGAATTGAGAAAAGAATTTAAAATTGTATGTTTTAGTTATATTTTTTAAAAATATTCTAATAAATCAATTTTTTTTTTTGTAATTTAACAAATTATAAGATTAAAATGACAAGTAAAAATTTAAATATTCATATGTTTCCGATATATAAAAAATATATTCAACAATCATTTGCATATTGTTATAAAAATTAATATATTTGAGATTATTAGATTATTTTTAAAATATATCATTAGCATTTTCATTTTTTTATTTTGTTAATTATTTTTCTTGATAAAAAATTCTTGAAAAAGTTAAATAAAATATAAAAATTAAAAGAATTATTTTCTTATATAAAGAATTATATATTTGTTAAATATAGTTTTTAGTCTAAAAAAAATTTAAATAATATTTCTATAAATTAAAGTAACAATAATAATAAAGAAAATAAAAAATAAAAATAAAATATTTCTTTCTTGTAAAAATTATTAAGAATATTATAATTAAGTTGAATAATAAAAATCTAAGCAGGAGTGTCAATACGGCCACTTATTTTAAAATATAAAAACAAAATAAATAGTAAAACTTTTGACCTCTCATATATATATATATTAGATCATCTTACACTAATAATCATTAAATTATTTGTCATAACAAGTCCTAACTCCTAACTAAATTAAATTGAGAGTTTTTTGCTAATCATTTTTCTTCATATCCTAAATTTAAGTCCCCATGGCTATCAACAATCATGACCATTAGGCCCCCAATCCACCTTTTGAATGGTTATCATGCTCTCATAAACAGAGTTGGGCTTCACCTATCCATGGAACTAGACTGGCCCATAACACTATTTTAGAGTTTACGTTTCATTAGTTCATAATTTAAAATAATTGCGGGCGTTTTTAAAATGAATGCTGACGCATACAATTAGAAGAGAACTAAATATCCCACATCGTATCTTTACAAATAGTTGCAAGAGTTTATAACACTCAGTGGGAGATGTTTTGCTTGTCCCTTCGGGGACATCCGATAAAATTGGAACGATACAGAGAAGATTAGCATGGCCCCTGCGCAAGGATGACACGCATAAATCGAGAAATGGTCCAAATTTCTTTCAAATCTAAAATTATATTTTTTTGCGCTTTTCTGAAGTAATTTTTGTTGGCCAATGAGTCTAATTCAACTGTACCAAACTACTGGATATATATTATAAGCCATTTTAATATAATTCTTAACAAAAATTTTTATAGTATATCTTGAAGTAAAATTTACAATGGTACTCATAAAGTTCTATAGCAAAGTGATTTAATTTTTTAAATTTCACTGTAATTAAAAGAATGATTTGTATATATATATATATATATATATATAAATGATTTATTAATCTATTTAAATAAAAAATATTTAAAATAAAAAATAATAATTAAATAATTCATAAATTATATATAATCATAGAAGGATTCACGTGGAGATAAAGGGTACGTGTCTTTTTATTTTTTTGAAAATTTTTAAGTAAAATTATAGTTTAATTTTTAAAATTTGATAAAATTATTTTAATGATTTTTTTATTTTAAAAAATTAACTTTTTAGTTCTGATAAAGTACTATTTAGTCTATTTTTTTCACTTATTTTTTTTTTCATTTTTTATTTTTTTTTAATTTTCCTTTATTTTTTTTTATTTTTTTCACAATTTTTTATTTTTTTTTCTAATAATATTATAATAATTTTTTTATTATTTCTAATTAAAATATATATATGATACTTTTTATTATTTTTTAAATAAATTTATTTTATTATCATAATATTTATTTTTAAAATTTTTATATTATTTTCTGGATGTAAAGGGTGTTATCCCTTTTTAAAAATCACAAGAATTTTAACATGTTATATTATAACAACTAATAAATTAAATCAATTAATTAAAGCAGAATACATATATCATCATTTTTTTAAATAACTATGTAAGACTTGATCCTGCAATCTCCAATGATTGCATTTGTGATCATATGTAAGGACTAAAGCAATTATACAAAGGATAGGTTGAGTAAGCCCCCAAAAATTACAACCTATAAATAGAAACCAGTTTTGGATCTTTTTATATATAAAAAAAAATATGTTCATAAAATTCTAAGCTCAAGTAATGTTGTACCAAAAATGACAAGGTCAATGCCTTAAATTAATTGTATCAAGTCTTCAAAAAGCTCTGTACAATGAATTAATGGTTGGTATATGCTGATGCATAGAGATATTCATTCCAATCACACATTCTAAGTGCAAGAAACCATCAAATCCATAAAGGAAAATGACTTGTCATTTTGATTATATCATCTACGGTTTTGTCCTTAACCATCCCATGTGTAAATGATTGTTCCAAATGAAGTCACTCAAGTTTTCAATGATTACTTATAATTTCTCTTTGTGTTTTTGGATCATACTTGATATGCCGTACACGTTAATTATTTTGAGTTAATATTTCAATGATCATTTTTAATTTTTTTATTTTATAGTATTGAAAAATTAGGATTTAAATTTAAAAAAAAAAAAAGAATTTTATATACACCAAAAGTATGAAGATGGTTTATTAAAGACTTTTAAAGCTTGAGGTTTTCTAATTACATTGACTTAAAATTATGTTAATAATTATATTATATGAGTAATATAATTATCTTATCAATCTTTTAAAATTGAAACATGAAATTTTGAAGAGATAAAAAAAATGTCGCTTAGGAATATTAGGAGCTTATATAATTTATGGAGTGTTAACTTTAAAAATTAGCTATTAAGATCACAGAACTCAATTATATATATACTCATTTAATATTTTCTATTTAATTCATATAAAATTTATATTTTAATACTCTCCCTTAAGTGATAATTGGGTGAAAATAATTTTTATTAATCCCAGTTGATATTTGTAAATTTATGGTGAGAACTTAATTGATTAAATTAAAAACTCAATACGGGTGAGAAAATAAATTTGAAAGTCTAACATTGGGCGAAATTGAAAGTCCAACATGACAAAAAAAATAATTGAAAGAAACTTCACCAAAGAGCAAGAATTGAAATCAAAGTTTATCACTTAACGAAATTAAAAATTCAACACGGACGAAAAAATAATTGAAATAAACTCAGGATATATAGAATATTAAAAGAAAAATTAAAATTTCAGTTTGAATTATGATTCAATAGAGTGTATGAATTATTTTCCTACTCTAATATCATATTTAAGAATGTTGAGAATTTATATAAATTTAAGAGTACTAATCTTAAAAGCTAACTATTAAGATTTGATAATCTAATTATATATGTGTTTATTAAATATCTTCTATTTAATCTATGATAGATTTATATTTTAACAGTGTCTTTTTTATTTAATCTTATTAATTTTTTAATTGGTAAAAATTAATCTGCTGATAATTTATAAAAGCAAGTTATTTTTCATATATATTAATGTATAGAATGACTCTTTAAAAAAATATATATAAGACGAAATATACAACTAATAACATCATATCCTTTTCAATTTTATCTTTTAAGTGGTTAATTATTACCTTTATTCTTCTTCTTTGTTGCTTAAAGTGCTTTAAGCACAATTTTTCCCTAATTACATGCTTAGGAAATGGAAATGAATGAAATGTTAGCTTTCTTTTAAATAGGCAGAGTTACAGGTGTTAAATAAATAAATATATATATAGGCTGGAACTTGGAATATTAACTTGTAGCAACTTTAATTGCAAAAAGAAAAGGAATAAGTGTGAAAGTTAAAGAGGTGACCATAAATATATGTCACTGGGCCACCCTTGATGGGGTCAATGCACAAAAAATTCTCATATTGATTTCCAAAAGGTTGAAGTTATGGAAGATAGTGTGTGTGCATGTAGTATATAAAATTCAAAATATTTTTTTTTTGTTACTTTGCTTTTGCTCTTAATTTGAACTATTGATCACATATTCACATTAATAAAAGGCAACAAAAAAGGAATATATATATATATTCTATTTTTTAATATTAAAAATATTGAATCAGAAAAAACTGTGACGATATGAATTATTATTTTCTTTAAATATCTCTATTAATAAGATAAAACTTGACTACTATTATTGGATACTAATGCATATTATTATATCTTTAATATTTTTTTTATGACTATTCAAAAATTGTTATGGCATAAAGGATTTAGTGGGTGTAGGTATCCTCATATTTATGAGCTTATAAGTAAGTGTAGGTGTGTCCATATATATATCAACTTATAAGTGAATAATTATTTACACAAAATTAATTAGTTTATATTAGATTCAATATCCATTTAATTATAAGTCTTTTATATATTTTCTACTTATTTAATGTAGGATACATTTTCCAACACATTCCTTCAAATACAATTAGGTTAGCTCATCGACAATATCAACAGGATGATTGACATATGTTAATAAATAAATCGACTAACATTTCTTATTCAGTTTTAATCCGAAATGATATTACCATAAGCTCAACAATGGAGACTTGAATATGAACCTTAGAATCCAGCCAGTTTGGACATAAAATTTTATTACTAAATTAAAGTCTGCAATCTCATACATACATTGAATTATAAATAAATAAGTTTAAATCGATATCACTTTTAATCTAACAATGAGATTTGAACATGAGTCTCATGATCCAGTCAGTTTGAGTATGAAGCTCTAGTATCATATTAAAGTCAACGAATTCGTATATTCATGGGCTTATAAGTGGATAAGAATTAAAATCCATTTGCACAAAATAAGTTGACATGTGCTAAATTCAATCCTCACTCAGTTATAAAATCTTTATATATTTTTTATTAAAGTTCAAGGACCTACCTACTAAAAAAAAAAATTCTAAGGATAAATACATATATGAGGTTATAAGTAGGCAAATTTTGAAATCTATTTTAATAAAACTAATTGTTTTGTGTTATATTCAACATTCACTCATTTATAAGTATTTAAATTATTTTATTATTATTATTCGATATGAGATCACTTCCCAACATATCCCTCAATTATAATCGGGTTAGCCCGTGGTCCAATATCAATTGGTTAGTTGATACTTATTTATAAATAGACTGACTGATATCTTTTTTTCAGTTTCAGTGCTGATTAATATCATCATTAATCCAATAACGAGGTTTAAATATAAATCCTGAGATTCAGCCTATTTGGATATAAAATTTTAAAATTTATGGACTGATATATACTTGAGCTTATAAATGAGTAAATATTAAAATTTAATTGCACAAAATTAATTGATTTGGATTAAATTGAAACTCCTTAACTTTCTTTGTTATGCGCTAAGTGAAGAAAGAGATAAATTAATATGTATGGGAAATTTCTCTGAACAAGTACTAGTAGGGAAGAAACCAAATGATGATCAGAACAAAAATTCAAAACATAGAAAAAGTAGAAATGTTGAATTACATGGGACTTTCTGATGGAGACAACAGATTCTGAGGGAATAAATTAAAGGAAAGTTTATGCATTCTAATCTTCCCAATGTATTTGATTGTATCTTTTGGGTACAAGGGGCTAAAGTTTTTAAAAGTTGGGTTAGGGTTTTATTGTTTTTTTTACTGTTATCAGTACAGTACTCTACAGTATCCCATTTGCTTTATTTCTTTTTTATCTATAGATTCTCTTCTCACTTGCTAATGTCAGGAGAAACACACACAATCTTACATTGTACTTCTTTACAATTCATTGGCAGGACTTTGTTAATTTCTAATTCCTTCTAATAGAAATTAATTAATATAATATGTTGATTAATTCATCTGTTTTTTCTATTTCTTAATTTCTATAATTTTAACAGAATTATTATCCACTTTATACCTTTTTTATTATTTATAATTGTTGTGTGGAAGACTACAATAATTTTCAAATATAATAACTTTGAAAATTTCATATCTATATCAGAACCCTATCTAATATTTATAATACTATAACTTATTCAATAAAATTCATCTTTATTGCCTATGATTAATAAAATACTTATTTTCTATTTAACTACTCATGTACTCCCACTTTGCCCAATTTTTATCATACATTTTGTATTTAACTTATATTTTTTAAAAATATTTTAACATATGTTAACCATTATTATTAATTTTTTATTAAATGTAAATATTATTTTTGATGATTTAAATATAAATATAAAATTATATGTGTATCAAATTTATTATATATAAACCAACGAAAAAAATAAAAATAGTCTATATAAATTTTAAGTGAAACCTATGAAAATATTATGATGTGAAAAAAATGATAAGACTGTTTTATATTATTTTTATTTCATAATAAATATTTTAATTGTAAAATGCACAATTAATAAAAAAAAAAAAATTTAATCTATTTTAATTTTTTTAATTCATTTATTATTTTAGTTCATTAATTATTTTATTCTTCGTTCACCTTTCTAATTTACTTATATTTTATATTTCTTAATTAATTTTTTATATTTTTCAATATATTTTTTAATGAAATATTATTGTAAAGTTAATATAAAATTTAGTTTAGATTAAAAATAAGATAATTAAGTTAGAACATATCAAAAGAAAATTAAAATATTTACTATGAGATGGAAGAAATATGGAAGAAATATATGATTAGTTTTTAAAAGAATTAGTTAACAAATAAATTGAGAAAATGACAGCTCCAGTAATAGCTTCTCTAATATTTAACTAAAGCAAGTTACATTTATTATTTTAATTTAATGGAAGTTAAGGAGTGCAAGTCATTTGCCTATCTATATATAATTTATGTGCAAGTTAGTGGAAAGTTGAAAAGCATTAGAGTGAAGACACCTACCATCACATCTAATAGGAGCAATTTATTTATGAAAATTGTGAAATCTCAACCTATATTTTGAGAAAATGACACCCTAATATCAATTGTTAATTACTTTAATTAATTGTACTTATCTCTACCAAAGTCTATACCAAATCCCATTTTATTTACTTCTTTTTCATGTCTTTTTTTTTTTAATTTTATGAGGATAGAATTGAAATTATATTTATTTTTTCACTACCAATAGCCATTTGTACACATGGATCTAACTCAAGAAGTCAAAAGCTTTTAACTTTGCTCAATTAGTCAATGCGTGCTTCTCAATCAAAGTCTTTAGTAAACTCCAATTTTTAATTACAATTAATTAATTTTGAAATCAGAATATGTATCTTTTTAGAGGTTGAAGATGGTTGAACTTAGATTTAAACTATGTGTACTTTAAACCATGTAAAGATAATTATTAATATTATAGTTTATTTGCTGGCCCATATATGAATTTGTTAGTGATATTGAAATTTATTTATATAAACATATACGTGTATGATTTATAAATAAACAAGTATTAAAATTCACTTGTATAAAATAAATTAGCTTATGTTATTTATTTATAAATCATTTATATATTTTTTATTTAAATTTTTATTCATTCAAAAAAAAATTTAGATTTAAATTTTTATTCCCTACAACATAGATTTAAATTTTTAATATTCTATATTTTATTTTATTTTATAAAAATGTTAGAGTAAATTTACATTCATAAAAATAAATAAATAACATGATTAATAATATAAAAAAATATAATTTTATAAATAATAAACTATATTCTTAATTTTTAATTTAAAATATAAAATAATTGATCTATGCTCCACTTAACTGTTATATCATATCATAACTTTAGTCGTATGTTTTTAAATCAACCTTTCACACTTTTATAAATATCAGAATCATTATTTCCATTAAAATTTTAACAACAATCTCATAGTGATATAATAATATGAGAGAATTAATATTTTGCGAAAAGAGCATAGAACTCTTATTAGAGAAAGCAAAAACAAACACAGACACAAAAGAAAAAAAAATTACTAACCAAATGTTAAAAATATGCAAAGAGTAAGGCACATTTATACCCATGACAAAGATTTTAGAATTGATCCATGGAGAATAAATAATTGAAAGAGACAGTTATAAAATCGAAATAAAATTTAATTTTATCAATCATAAAATGGGAAGGAAATATATGTGATTAAACAAAATTGCAAAAATTATATTTATATTTTTTTAAAATGATTCAAAACTATTAAAAAAAGTAAAATTTTAGGATAATCGCAAGTATAGTTATTATTTAATATTAGATTATTTATCAACAGCATATGATATTGAAGAGTATTAATTAATCTACATGTTATTTTTTTTATTTTTCAAATTTTTTGTATGGAATCTTGATTCAAGTCTTATCATCCAATTATTTGTATTTGATTTCTAACTATGTGGTACAGATTAGACTTGTATAGGTTGGACTCTTGTTTCAGATTGCACATGCACAATGATAGTTTAAACTTTGGAAATTATTCAACAATTAACTGAATTTAAGCTAAGGTTGCTAGTGCAAATCAGCCCATGTGTGTGTGTGATATTAATACCATTTATTTATTTTTACAAATTACTATTTAATCTCTTATATTTATTTTAATTAATAAATATATTTTTACTTTTTGAAAAACTAATTATTTTATTAGTTTATTTTTACTCTTGACGTTCGGTCTATTTTTTCAGTCATTTTAAAATATAAGGTAATGAAATTGATAAAGTATAAAATTATATGAATTTTTTTTTTTTTTTTTGGGGTTTGCTAGATCTCAAAGTATCAAATTATTGAGATTGTGGAGAATCTTTGTAATTTGAAGGAAGAAGTTGATTGGATTAAGAAAATTGATAAAATGGAGCAACAGGATAAGTTAGAGGTAAAATTAAGTTGTATTGGTATTGATTAACTAAATTTAAAAGCCATAATATGTTGTTAACTCATTAAATTAAGAAGTTCATTTTTATATTAATGATTTAATATATTGCTAGCTTATTAGCTTGTTAAGATGTTTGTATTTAATCAAATAAATTTAATAATGAAAGATGCAGTTTATAATGTATATTTAAAAAAATTAATTTGTTATGATTGAAAATTTTATTTTTATATTTAATCAATGTAAAATTATTTTTCATATAATATTTTTAATAATTGTTTTCTGTTATTTATGTGAATAATTTTCAAAACGTTCTATTTGCCAATTTGTAGATGATTGTCCTAAAACTGAGTTTGATAGATCAACTATTTCATGGTCTCAACTTCATGTTCAATCCGGTAGAACCCAATTATCAATTCCAATCCCTTTGGCTCATACAAGCACCCTAACCTAGAAATCTTGAAAAAATCAATTAAAAAGACTAATAATATATAATAAAAAAAAAAAAACAAGCACCGCCGATTTCGACTTTGATTCTTCTTCTTCATTTCTTGATGAAAATAGAAAATTTTAAAAATATTTAAAATACAAGTTAACAATTAATTATACCTTCACTCCATATGGTGAATTTCTTGTTCCCTTTGATGGCTTCAAGGAATTAGCTTTTTCTTTCTTTCTTTTTAATATATATATATATATATATATATATATATATATATATGAAGGTATTTAATAAAAAAAAAAAGACACAAAATAATTAAATTAATTAACAAAATCAAAATTGAGAAATCATTTTTTTGAGTATTGGAAAGAGATAAATCGATTCTAAATATATAGTACAGGAGAATATACATTTATTATTAGATTATATTTTGGTACGACATTATTAAGAGCTTTATTAATTAGTTTTTCAAAAAGTGAAAATGAGTAAGTTAATCATATCAAATTTTAAGGATAGAATTGTAATTTTCTTTTTCTTCCTTCCTCACATGATTTGAGGTAGAGACAGGTGAAGGTTCCTGAATTTCAGGTTATTCAAATCAACATAGCTACAAAGTCCATCAATGTGAAAACAAATAAAAATAATAACCTTCCATTAAAGAAATAGCACTATATATTATACTTCATACCAAAAATGAAATTTTCCAATCCTTTGTTATAATCTAATACTTTAATTAATTAATTACAGGCGATATAACTTTTAACATATATTTTTCACTTTAAATACAAGATTAGATTAAATTATTTCTTCAATTGGTATAATTTTGATCAAAATTAAATGGGTGTTTGGAAAAAAATTTTGATCTAACTGTTAGTTTTTTTTTTATTTTTAACAGCTACATTATAATATTTAGTTAATAACAGTTGTTAGCTGTTAAATAATTAAATAATTATTATTTACAAAAATTTTAAATCAAAATTTAAAAAAAAATATTATTTTTTAATTAAAAACACTAAATTATCATTAAAAATAATATTTAAATAAAAAATAAATATTAATATTTATAATTAATGGTGATTGAACATAACAATAGTTAATAGGTAATAATAATTTTATCAAAATACCTACAACAATAAACAAACTAAAGTTATTAGCCACCCACTACTAATTAATAATTATTAATAACAGCTAATAACTATTACGAATATTTAAATCAAATGGACCTAAATCTCAATAGCAGTTCTCGAGTTTCTTAAATAAATTAAAAGATTTGGTCATTAACTCTTAAATGCCTTCGTATATTTAGTAACAATAAAAATATTGGCAACTGCCGTTTATTTTTATATTTGTTTCTGGTTAATTTATATCTTTATAAAATTAAATTTCTTTCATAATAACTAAAGACTCACATTCGAGCAATATGTTTAAGAATTATAAATTCTCAAATTTATTTCAAAAATCAAACATGAATCAAATTTTACTATTTGGCTTACTAGTGACATATATATATTTAATTAATTTAGTTTTAATTAAGGGTTGAAATTATATTTATATTCTCTCAATTTTCTATATTCCAATGCTATCCATAAGTCCAAAACATATATGGGATGTTTATTTGCACAATGGAAAAGTTAAATAACCATTTCCTCACTTAAAAAATACACATCGTGATTTTTAGAAATATGACGATATTTATTTAAGAGTTTCGATCAATAATTTTTAAAATTTAAAATGTGAAAATTTGATCACTATTTTTCTTAATTTTTAAAAGTACTTTTGACTATTGTGATATTTAATCCGCTAAATGTAACTGTATTTTTTTATTAACAATTTTATTTCTTTAAGCTTAATTTTTTTAAGTCATTAAAATAAATTTTAAATATAAATCAATTTCTTATTGTATAGATTTAGAGTTTTTAATTAGAGTGATTAACGATAATAATTTGGGGAAGGAGAATAGTTTTTATTTGATTAGTTTGATATATTTTTAATTTTTTACATTCTAATTATATATTTTATCCAAACATTTAAAAAAATACGACTATTTATCTCAATATTAAAAATTTGATTAAATCCAAATACTTAAGTATTTTTCTAATTTTTTTTAAGTTTGATTCAAAATAAAACTTTGCATTTATCAATCTCTAATTTTTCAACCGGAAATCAAATACCCTATAAACATATATAAGTACTGGGAAAGAAAAAATTAAACCTCAATTAATTATTCAGTCAAAAAATATACTATCATTAATTTATATTAATGAGTGTCAATATTCTTTAATAACTACAACAAGTGTCACATATATAATTTCAAAAATTGCTAGCGGGTCTTCTACTATCTGTGTATATAAAGAATAAAAAATTAATAATAAAAAAAAAAAGACGACATGGGCAGGTCTAGATTTTGGAAGTCCTTGTCAATTCCATTTCCAAGAAAGTGAAAAAAAAAATAAAAAAATAAAAAATCTGAAAGTCTAGGGGCAAATTGGTAATCAATATCCTTTATAAATCCCCATTTGAATAAGGTCCAAGAAACACCACACCAGAAACAAAGCCAAGAAACAAGAAAAAAACAAATGGTTAGTCTACACCCTCTTCAAGTCTTCTCAACAAAATCATCTTCTTCTACCTTAAGCTCAATGAAAATCAAAACCCTAATTCACACTCTTATTATCTCACACGTGTGTCGAATAGTTCGATATCTTTCAAAAGCAAAAACCATTCTTGTTCAAATTCTTAAAGAAAACCAACCAATAAATTTCATTTTTTACCCCACAAAGGCCAAGAAAAGAAAGCAAAAACAAAGAAAAATATTCGTTGGATCATCTAGATTACATTATAATTGGTGTTCTTCTTCTACCCATGTATTGCCAATTCCACCACCTCAATATTTATATTATGACTCGACTTGGAATTCTATAATCACATCATCGAGTGATGAGATTAATATTAATGGTGATCATGAGGCTTCTCAGCTTTCAGGATACCTTCAATGGCTTGAAGATCAGAAGGCAATTAAAGAAAAGTCTAATGGTGGAGATCAAGAAAATAATGATAGTGTCAATGAGATAGATAAATTAGCTGATATGTTCATTGCAAGCTGCCATGAAAAATTCAGGTTGGAGAAGCAAGAATCTTATAGAAGATTTCAAGAAATGATGGCTAGAAGTGTTTGAATTAATGTGATGTATTTTATTTTCTTTCTTTCTTTTGTCTTTCCCATTCTTGTCTATGTGTTAATTAAATTAACTACATTGGTGGGAGTGAGGAAATTGCAGTCTTAATTGGAGTTTATCAACTAGTCAATAGAGGGTTAATTTTTCCTTAATCTCTTCTTTTTTTTTTTCACTTTGTTTTGAAATTATGAGAGTCTAGAGAATTGTATACATTATGGTTCTTTTTTTTTTTTTTTTTTTTTTTTTTTTTTTGTGGTGGGGGGTGTTGGTTGAGAGGGGATTGTATCATTCTTCTCTCTTCTCTGCAATTTGTTATTTACGGAGAAATAGTAATGCTTAATTACAACTTCAAAGAGCATTAAATGTTGGAAGGTTGATTTTTAATTTAATGTTTCTAAAAAATTTCAAGTAATTTTTCTCTCCATTTATTTATTTATTTCTATGTTAAATTGATATATGTTGGATATAAATATATATCATATATGTGAATAGGACATGCAATTTTTACCCTCTAGAAACCCTTTTTTTCCCATATATGTAATACTATACAATATGTGCATCTTAAATATATTTATAATTATATGTGCTATATTTTTTTTTAAAAAGAAAAAAGAAAAAAGAAAAGGTGTCTTTTGTTTAAGCTGGTGGAACATATACATGAATAAAGAGATGTGAGGCAGGACATATTTCTTGAAATTACACTATATATGTTGAAATTTTAATGCAACTAATGAAAAAAAAAACCTAATCATTTATTTGTCCTCAATGACTTGGTTTGGGAACACCAATTCACCATAAAATTTAGACATACTTCTATCATATAATAAAGTCAAAATGTACAGAAATCTCAAGATCCATTAGTCATATGATGAGTTAGGTATATAAATTTTAACTACTACGTATCTCATGTTGATAATTGCAAGAATCTTCTATCAAGAATTCAGATTATATATCTAAGTTAAAAAAAATATGAGAAAATTATGTACTAAGGTCATTGTTTTGGCAATTGTACCAATCATTTTTGTATGGTAATTCTAACATTAATACAAGTATTGAGTACTGATCTTATGGATCTTTCTCTTTCTTTCAATCTATAAGACAATGGGTCATTGTGGAGCCCAATTTGATGCCTTTATGGTACTTTATTACAAAAAAATTTCTATATGTTTTTAACTAAAAAATAATATTGTAAAGAAAGCATAAGATCTATCCACAAGATAACAACTAGACTGTAAGTATTTTTATTAAAGCAAATACAGAAAGATTAGTGGGGAATTGGGTTTCTCAATAAATAAATATTTAAATAATATTTTGCCAAGTTTTTAATATCATTCATATAGAGAATTTTATCTACATGTAAAATAAGAAAAATGAAAGATTACTCAGTTTATGACTTATTAGACCTTTGAATAATAAAAAAAAATTACAATTTAAACTCCTTGTGCATAATTAACTTGGTCTAATCTTCAATGACCTAAAATTAATACTAACCTTAATTATATTGTGCAAATATTGGTACTTCATTTGTAGCTTTTCTAGTTTTTTTAGATGATTTTAAGCAAAGATAAATCTTGTTTATTGATCTAAAATTATAATATCTATATTATATTATGTCATTTCAGACTCAAGGATAATATGAAATTATAAATAAATATGACTTATTAATGTATCAAATGTATGCTTATATACCGTAATGAAATATAATACAATATAATTAAATATATTTTTCATATAAACATTATATTAAAAATATATTTAATTACATTACATTTCGTTACGGAATAAACGTAATTTAAAAATAAAGGAATTCATTCTCTTTTTCTACAGTTTTACAACACTCTTAATAATATTAGAAATTGACTAATCATCAAAATGGACTTATAGGAACTCCTCCGTGGACACCTCCTTTGCAATTCCTTACTTATCTTTGGCTTTCAAAAACATGAGCTTGACCGGCAAATCCCCGAGCTTTGTCATTTCACATTGTATAAATTCCTATTGTTACTCAATAAAATCAAATTTGAAATAATTAATTAAGCCTTCAAATTTTCAAATAATAATGGGAATGTAATCAAGTAAAAAAGGCAATTGACCCTATAGCAACATCAATGATATCTTAGTATAATTGGTTCAAGCTGAGCTTCTAAAAGTAAAAAAATCTCAAGTTGAAACTCCACTCATATTGAAATGTAGATATTTCTTTAATAATTTATGTAAGATTATGCTAATGTATTTGAATATTATTTATCAGACCACTTAGATTAGATTGTATTGAATGTGATATAAATTCCAGTAAATACTGGATAGGAGTGTAATTAAAGGGGATTAGGAATAGCTTTGGCCTCCCTTAAAATTTTTAAATATACTTTTAAATTAGTCCTTTAAAATTTTTAAATATATGTAAATTTTTTAATTGATCTTCTAAAAAAATTTTATATAATTAATAATACTTAAATTACATGTAAATTTTTAATTAGTTTTTAAAAAAATTATATATAATTTATATGACTAAAATTTTCTATTAGTTTAATTTTAACTTCTTTAATAATACTAAAATTACATATAAATTTTTAATTAATCTCCTAAAAATTATATATAATTTATAATATTAATTTTGGCTCCCCTAATATAATTTTTTGATTTCGCTTTATTATCTTTAAATAAAAAATAATAAAAATATTATAGCAACACAATATCTTTCTAACCTACATTTAATGTCAGATTCGTTATTCCAACTGCTTTAAAGCTCATTTTCATAAAGTGAAACAAGAAGAAGCTCCCTTTAATTGCTTTTGAAAATTATGACATAAAAGAAGAACTTGAGCAGTAGAAGAAATTAAAGAGGTAATTAGTAAGTTAATTATAAAAAAAGGAAAATCTTTATGAATCTTGGATGATCATAATAGCACATGCAAATGACAGGAGCATAGAGTACTTGTGACGTTCAATAGCAAATGCATTATATAAATTTACTTTCTTCTAACCTTAATTTGCTAACTACTTAGTACTTGTATATGTGTCATCCCAAAGTGTCAATAAATCCGTGAGGACAGAGTATTACGGATTAAGAGGTATAAATGCGGTCGAATTGAGATTAATGTAAAGTAATTAAATCAGTAATTTTTTTTATTTTCATGAATATAAAATTAAATTGTGAAGAAAATGATAAAAGATATAATGTCTATATCAAGTTGTTTGTGATTTGGAGTTATTTTTGAACTAAAAATCATGGATTCAACACCCATAATTTAAATAAAAATAATTTTTTTTTTAATCTTTATAAAAGGATGATCGGATCATGAAGTTGGACCGGATTTTTATTTTATCTCTAATTAAATCGGTTGAACCAACAGGATCAATTCAGATTTAATATCACACATTGAAATAGAAATATTTAATGGGCGTTTGATAGAATTTTTTGATATAATTATTAATTTTTTATTTCTAACAGTTATTTCAAATTTATTTAGTTAGTAACAGTTATTAGTTATTAAATAGTCAAACAACTACTGTTTGTAAAAGTTTTAATTTAAAACCTTTTTGAAAAAATCATACTTATTTAAATAAAAATTAAATTATCTTTTTAAAAATCATATTTAAATAAAAAATAAATATTTATATTTATATTTAAAGGTGATTAAACATATTAACAACTAACAATTAATAATAATTTTATTAAATACTTATAACAATCAAATGACTGATAGCTGATAGTTGGTGGTTGTTATCTACTAGCTGATTATTATAAGTATTTGATAAAATTATTATTAGTTGTTAACTGTTATATGTTCAATGACTATTAGAAATAAATATTAATATTTATTTTTTATTTAAATATTATTTTTAGAGAATAATTTAGTATTTTTAATAAAAAAAATATGAGTTAAAAAAAAAATTCGATTTGAAATTTTTGCAAACATCAGCTATTTAATTACCTAATAACTAATAACTGTCAGTAACCAAACGTTATAATGCAATTGTTAAAAATTAAAAAATTAATAGTTGCATCATAATTTTTTATCAAATATCTACAAAATAACAACTACCAACTAATAATTATTATCAACAATTAAATCAAACAATCTTAATATACACGATTTTGATTCGGTATCCAATTAAATTGATTGAATCAATAGGGTGGATCCGAATCTTATATCACATATTGATATAGAAACTATTTAATATACTATTAAAAAAAGCAATTTTAAAGCGTTGTTTAACTGTTTTGTAATTTTTATAATTAAAACATATGAAATTTATCTTAGAAATTAATTTTAAAGACCTCTAATCAATATTTGTAACAAAATATTTTTTCTAAAATAACATTTCAAATAATAATACCAAACAAACTTTAAATTGAATGTGAATGTTTATAGAATCTTAATTGAATCAAAATAATAATAAAAAATTAAAACCAAACCAAAATAATTAAACTAGTCAAAATTTCAAGAAAAAAATGAAAATATATTTTAGGTAGCGATTTTATTAGATTTAAATTTATTAGGATCAGAGCGATTTAAATTTTGTATTTTTGCATTAACAATATTAACTTTTTTATTTTAATTAAAACTTTCTTTTTTTATATTTTAAAAACTCTCATTCAATACAATTAATTTATTTTCTTATTTATATATTAGTTTCTATGTATACTATATATGTATAATTCATATAAAAATAAAAGTATTAACAAGAAAATTGAAAATAAATAAAATTTTTAATGTCTAAAGAAATATACATAAAAAAGAATTTTTAATTAGTCAATAACAAATAAGAAAAAGAAAATGTTATTCCTAAACTTGTTTTTAGAAGAATTATTCATAATTTTTTAAATATAAAAAAAAATAACAATAAAAATTTAGTTTACTTTTATATAAAGTATTTAAGAAAAAACAAAAATAAGTAAGAAAAAAGTTTGAGGTTTTATAACATAAGAAAAAAATATAAAAGGAAATAACATAATTATAATTATAGTGTATGAGAAATATTTGACTTTATATATGGAAATTTTAATTAAAGTAAATGAAAAGTTAATTTTATCAATATAAAAATTTAAAGATTAAGTTGTTCTGACCCTAACATATTGTTAAGTGTTCATCTTAGTAGAATTTTTAGGATAATTTAGTTATATTTTTTTAGGATTTAATTTGGTTTTAACTAATTTTGTAAAGATTTGAGTTGATTTTGTTTATTTTTTAAATTTGAATATATAAAGATATTTAGCTCAAAAGTAAATAAATTTAAAGAATATTTATTTTTAAACACCTGTACTCGATTTTTAGAAATGTTCGACCTAATTTTTGGCCAAAACATTCAGTTTTTGGATTAAGAAAGCACAGACTAAAAAATCAGTACCCGATATTTTAATGCACTTGACCTAATTTTTAAAAAATGACTTGCTTTTTAGTGGTTTTTAAATAAAAATTGGGTATTTAATTTTCAAAATTTTTTTTTTTTTTTTTGAAGAGTTAAAAAGAGAAAATTTTTAAAGGAGCGAGGAAAATCTACAAAAAAAGTAAGAAAAAACTTCAAATTGAAGAGCTAACAATCAAAATCAAATTTTGGCGAATAAAGAAGATTTTTTATTTTTAATTTCATTTGTCTTTATTTAATTTAATTATTTAGCAATATTTAATTATTCTACTAACTCAATAAAGTTTTCAATTTGTATTTCAACTATACTTGACTAATTTATTTATTCTAGAATTTAAATATAGTCAATTGTTAATTTTATAATTCAATTATGATTGATTGATTATCTTATGTATAAATTATATTGATTAATTTATTAATTTAGGATTACAATTATTTAATAATTGGTCACTATTAAATAATATCTAAAATGGTATATAATGGATCAAGAAATATTATATTATTAAAACATTAAATTAATAATATAAATGATCGAGTTACCAAGAGATCGAGACATATTTTAGGGATTAGAAATTATTAAAGAAGTTAATGAACTTATATTAATTAAATGATCACAAGAATAGATTTTGTAGTAGTTTGAGAGAAAATTACAATAATTTAGAACAGTTAATTCATTAATTTGATATTTTGGATAATCAATTATGAGTTGAAATCATAAAAAATTAATTCACAAAATCTAAATTCTAAACTTATTAAAATTATTTCAATTTTCAAAATTAAAAATCACTTTGTTTTTAATTTTCAATATTGCTTTAATTGTTATTTCAACAGTCAATTTTAAATTTATCTAAATAATTAAAATATATTCGATTTTGATACTTGATCACGCCTTTTTATAAAATACGACACTCACTCATATATTATCTAGCTTTGGCAATATCACTACCCATATATTTTATCCATAAATATGTTTATAAATATGTAACATTTGATTTTACTTTCAATTACTTTGATATTTTACCATTAAAACTGAATTGGATAGAAATTTATTTAAAAATTAAATTAAACTAAAAAAAAATTGAGCAGCATTTTAAAGTGGTGATTAGGCTGGAAAAATTAATGAAGCTGAGAATGTGTGAAGCTTACAATTTAATAAGGTAATATTATATCCATTAAGAGGAATACTGCAACAACCTTTGCATCAACAGCAAAATTTAATCTCAGAAGACGTTCTAAATTAAAGTTACTGTAATTTTGGCTTTAGGTACTATGTAAAATAAGTGGTAGGTAAGGCAAGATCTAGTCAAGTAAGCTTTTGTACAGAGGTTTTAGAACCCAACCCTAAAAGAAGTTTGAACAAAGGCATAAATGATGCTCCTTTTCAATTTCTGTTCTATGCTTCTTTATTCCTAAACTGAGAGAGAGAGAGAGGTAGAAGCTTAGGCTTTAACAGTGCTAAATCTGTTCCATTGATCTCCTTGTCTTCTTGTTTATAGACCAACTTTATGCAAAAAAGTGAATGCTCAAAATTCATTACAACTTAGTTTTTTACCGATTGCTTATCAATGGAAAATGATCAGCCACAATCTGCCTTTAAAACTAAGCCTAATGACATCACTAAAATCTATGCTGGGAGCTAACAGTCATATTTACTAGTAGTTATTTTCTTAAAAGTAATAGCATTTGGCAACAATCTCGATGCGAATGCAGTTACCTGCAAATTTTGATACTCTATTCAAGAACGTGATGACAGTTTTACTCAACATTATTCAAGAAAACTAGAACAGAGACAAGCTGTTGACATTGTCAATGCCTTTGATTTATAAAACCTTCAATAACTAAATTAGTACTTTCAAGTTTATAAAAATACAGCCTAGTCAGTGAGAAATGTAGAAACAGCTCAAGTAATTTCCTCAAAATCACACGAATCTTTCTCGAACTAACAAGGCTTTTGTCCCAAAATGGTAACAGCAAAGATTGCATTCTGCCTACTTGTTGCATGATTCCGGCTAGTAAAACTCCTTCCATATCCAGTCATCCATAGTCGCATCCAAAAGCTGATTCTGCAAATATCTGCCAAGTACTTCCCAATCAAATCAATTTCACTGGCTTTTGGCAAGTAAAAGAGATGATTAAACATACAAAAGAACAAGAAAGTTATGCACATAACCTGAAGAATCCAATTAAAATTTGGGATCCATTCGAGAAGTAAGATCCCACATAACTCATGACAGATTTATGTAGGTAAACGGTGTGCCAAATTCTGCTTCTTTGCGAAAACTGACAAAGCAAAGAGAAAGCTTGCTTATCAAGTGGGAAATTTTAAACACAGTCAACTACTTATGATTGTTGTTTATGTTGCAAAAGAATGCTTGCTTCATTAAGTTAACAAAGGGTTTGGGGATTTCTGACAAACAGAAGTTCTGTCCAGAGGTTTGCATATTCAAAAATCTTTCATTAGCTTGTCCAATGGCTAGATATGCACTCTAACACAGATCTAAACAATACATATCAAAACTTAAGTACCTGGACTTGGGACACTCATAGAAATGCAAAATTTTCCTTCAACAAATTTTTTCAACTCTTTTTTCATCTTTTTTTAATTGTAATTTTCTTAAATAAGCATTTTAGCAATACTTGTCTTCGACTTCACTAACCTAGCTTACTTGCAAAAAAAAAATATTCTAAAAAATTTTGCAATGCCAAGGTCTGTTTGGTAATGAACTTTAGTTACTATAGAGAAAAGCATGATTTTGAAAATGTTTATTAGATACCATTAAAATTTAGTTTATTATGCATGTTGTAGCTATAAAAACTCCAAAACAGTAGTTTCAACTGATTTTTATCGTATCTTACAACCTTAATTCTAACCAGACTAAATCATTTTAAAACAACAATTCCAAAAATAAAGATCTAGAACCACCAAACATCTGAAATAAGGGATCATAGAGAAGGAAATGGAAAATCAAGTCAATGAACAGAAATTTGGAAATGATTGGCTTCAATCAATAAGGCTATAGAGGGATTTTTCTCCGAGGAAAATAGGATAGAAGGGAATATATCACTGGGTGGGTGTGAAATAAAACAACACAATGATGACTATGACATTGTGATGACGATGACAATGTTATTCATAACTCTTAATTTCAGCATTCAACATTACTCGTTGCAGAAGCCACATATAACTTGGATCATAATACAGAATATAAAGAAAATAAACCAAGGAGATGAACATTTCAACAATATTTTGCAAATTATGCAAGACATTTTAGTGGTTTTTTAACAGAGAATTGACAATATTGTCCTGTTTTTTATTTTATTTTTTTAATTCACCATTTCAAAAAGAAAAAATGGGAAAAACTGTTGATGCGTATTAAAATAAAGCCAACCTGCCAGTGCCAAGATGCCTGCAGCCTTGCACATCTAGGAAAGTGATTTCTGATCTGAAGGATGGCATTACTTGCTCCCAATAATTCCGTTACTAACTGCTACCTGGATGGGTTTAGCGGCTTGCTCAATTCACCATTCATGCAATTATGACATTGTCTCAAAATGAATATTTAGGCGGATATAAAAAGATCTAACAAGTTATAGAAAGATCCACCACCCATGTAAGAAGTTTAAAAGATTATGAGAGAGAGAGAGAGAGAGAGAGAGAGATAAGGGTCTGTTCTGTCGCAAAAATTTTAAACTCAGAGAAATTTACAAGCCTCAAGACATAATGATAGGATTTAAAAGTTCAAAAAAATACATAAGAATTGAAAGAGAACCGAGCTGATTGAATAACAATTAAACAAAAAAAAGAACAAGAAGAACATCTAGAATTAAGAGTCATGCCTACATTGAGAATCAAGAGTCCTAATTTTAATGTGAAAATCTCCTCTTTTCTGATTTTTAATTTCTTATGGAATTTTTAAAATGTTTTATCCTAATTTTAAACTATCAAAGAGCACTAGAAATTCAGTTCATGAGACTTTACTTCTACCCCTAAGATTCTGGTATAAGGACAGAACCTAAACAGAGCCAATCAAATCATTTTTCAGCTGCTCCCATGTGTTTCAGCAGGAGGAAGTGGAACTAGAATATCATTTCAGGGCAAGGAGCAGATAGGCCACATATTGTAATGAGAATCATGATTGCTTTAATGGTGGAGTGAATCTGAAAAATAATCCAAAAAATTGAGAAAATGTTAGAAATATTAGAAAGTACACTAAACCTTTAATTCACAAAAAGCAACTATTATTCATTTGCTATTCCAAATTTCTACAACTTTTGGCATAGAATTTTACAAATATCCATTAGAGAGGAAAGAGAAAGCATTTCTTCAATAAATGGTTAAAGAAGGAATTCTTCATTTTAATCATATGTAGGACACAGATTTGGTTTGGGGTATTCAGAAAATGGTTGAACTCTAGGTACAACGCTAGATGGTACACAATTGTTCACTGCCAATTAGTCACCACATACCATCTAACTAAAGATAATTCTGAAATTCCCATAGATATTTAAACCAGGTCAAGAAAGATAGAAACATATACAAGTAAAATTCACAGATATCAAGTGTAATAAAACTCGCACCTATTATGAAAATAAACAACAAAAATCCTAATTATTCATTTGAAATCAGTCTTTTCCAGCAAAGTCACTTCCTTTAAAGTTGCTCTAAACCATTAAATGGTGGAAAAAAGAACATTATAAAGGACTACCACAAAACTTGTTTAGTCCAACACAAGCTCAGAAGTCAATTGAATTTCTTTCTCAACTCCGTGCAAGAAAGAAATAAATGCATAAAAGGCCATACTTGATTCCCAAATTATGAATTAAAACTAAAAAAAAATGAGTCCCACATTAAGCATAGAAACTATATCAAATTATCAATCAAAAGAATTGGAACTAGCAAGTTTAACTGGTTTATGGTTAGAGACTTCTGAAGAGAACTAAAAACATTAAGCCATCAAAATTCTTGTGTTGCAGATTACCATATTTCCTTGATATAATACTATAATTCCTTTCGACAGTATATACTAGAGAACTACCAAACAGTTCCCATTCTAGAATCAGAAAAATAAGAATAGATATTGTGAAATACATACAGCTCTTCTTTCTCTCAAAAATGGGCTTTGCATGTGGGAGGTATACCAAATACATCAACAAAACATAATTGTCTAATGAAATGGTTTCAACCTTACAATTTATAAAACCAACAAATCAAAGATCAAAATATTCAAAACATGGTATGTAACTGTATGCATCTGTGATCAAGTAGAAAGCATGTCACTGCACCATTACTAGACTCATAAATCAATTACCAGACTCATAAATCACATGCCACACATGGATATCTATAAGCAGTAATTTGAAAAATTGTTATTGTGAATTAATTTTGATCCGTGCAGCACCCTCTATGAGCTACAGAAACACAAAAAATTGACCAATAATATAATTACCTCACTGGATGTTTGATTTAATTTCATATGTTTTCCACCTTGAACCCATAAAGCAATGACTAAAGATATACAAAGAAAACATCAGTTTCCCCACTAGAGTTCATCTTCCTCAATCATTACTAAGCAAATCTAAAGGAAGCAAAGCACGATCTAGTTCCCAACAGTCTTTTAAAAGAGCAGGGACCTCATCACCAGAAAGCTTCCTTGCAGGAATCTGATGCGAAAGCAGCCAAACACCATCTTTTCCAAGCCATCTAATAGCATGAACTCCAACTTCACGCCTCTTAAATACAGTATTGAACCCATCAACTTGCTCAAGATAGACCATGCTCAACCCATGCATCTCACTGTAACTGGTTAAAAACACCACAATTTCAAAGCATTGCTTATCTCTAGCTGACATATTTCTTTCTTCCACACCCAAGCCTACTTCGTTATAAAGTGCCCATACGGTACTCTTCATTGGGTAAATCCTATAAACTTCTTTTGCTGCCCTTTCACAATTCACAACATGTGAAAAGACATTAAGGGATTTAATGGTTGTGGTTCTGGAAACCTTGAATCTCCCACATAATACATGAAATCCCATTTTTTCCCTGTAAATCAACCCTTCTTCCCCATTACTTTGAGGATCCAACCAACTCAACTTCACTTCAAAGGGATTAACAGAAACAACTTCATCTATCAAACCATAGCACCTTGGCATTCTGTCATCATCATTTATAGCCCACACTTGCCCTTTCTTAAAACACCTCCCTGTTCTGTCTCTATCAAAGTCGTAGAATTCGGCGTCCTCCACTATCATTATCGCCAAATCCCCACCACTAGAACCCTTACAACGAGCAATTTCCAAACCTACACTCTTCCTTGATGCACCATGCCTCTCAACTCCTAAACTCTCATCCAAACAGCCATCCGCTTCAAGTTCCATAACCACACTCTTCTTTGACACTCCATTTTCCTTCAAGAGCCCAAGTTTTCCCTTCTCCACTTTTTCTCTCGTCTTCTTTCTCACATCCTTCAGCTTCTCCTTCAATTTTTCCTTCCTTTTGGAGAGCTTTCTTCTTTGCTTCCAATTGCATCTCTGCGAGTGTCATCATTTCCTCACTAAATTTCATCCTCTTTGGCTTTGATCTCTCCAAGACTTCATCAACATTACTCATTTTCCTCCTCAAATCTCCAGTCCTCAACCTCCCACCACTCCATATCCCCAAACCACCACCCTCCACATTCAAGTTATCACTCTTTACTTCCTGACCACCTACTTTCCTCCTTAGACCCGCAGTCCCCATCTTCTCACTGCTCCTCATATTCCCTCTTGACCCCAATTCCTCAATCCCTTCACTAGTACCAGCCACTTTTCTCAACCTCTCACTCCTAACTCTAACCCTTAGCCCCAGTCCCATTTTCCTCCTCATCCCTTGTTTCCACCTCCACAGCCTCAAAACTCTTCTTACAATTTGGACATACCAAACTGTGCCCCAAATACCTTCTCTCAAACTGATCCAAAAGCCTACATCTAGAAAAAGCAGTCCAAAAAGTCTCCATCAACACCACAGAATTGTCATTAACCCTCTCCTCTTGTAGCTTAATCCTCAATCTCATATCATACTCTTTCCCTCTAATTTTGTCAGACAAAACCCTAAACCCCTCACCCACAAGCTAAAATGCCTCTTCACATCCTAAATATGAATTTTTATCAGGATGCAAAATCAAAGCCAACTTCTTGTATTCTTTCTTGATTGTATTTATATGAGAAAAGGGCTCTACCTGAAGGATTTTTTACCAGTCAGTGATATCAGATTGGGTCTTCGAGGCCACCCGAAGAATCTTAAAGGCGGTGAGCATTGAAAAAAGACCATCGAGGTTTGGACAGAGATGGTGAGCTTTCTTGGCGTGTTTGAGAGCAGATTTGATGTTGGAATTAGTGTACTTTGTCTCTGCTATGGTTTTGAGACGGAGAGCTTCTCGTATCTGGTCTGAATCCACTTCCATTTCCACAATTGGTGAGTAGAGAAAACGTGTAAAATAGAGGGTTCGAGGGACAAAAATGGAGGGGAAAGGTTTCGACTTTCGAGTTTCAGAGACTGCTTGGTTCTTGCTGCCACTGTTCAAAAAAAAATTTACAAAAAATATTTTATTTTTTATTATTGTAAATAAAAATTTAAAAATATTATATATTTAAAAAAATTAAAAATACAACTTATACTAAAAATATATAACATATATATTAAAAATTATATTTTAAAATATAAAAAAAAAAAAGTAAAAATAAAAAGTTAGAATGATATAATTCACTAAATTTCATTTACCTTTTAAATATTTCGTTATATTAATATATTTTTTTCATCAACCCTAAAATTATCAATAAAAATTATAAAAAAATATATAAATATTTTTATTATTTATTTTTAATTAATTATATTATATTTTTACTTTTAAAAAATTAGGATTAAAAAATTTATCTTCATATTTTTTTATAAATTTAAAAATAAAAAATAAATAAAAATATTTTTTAAAAAATATCTTTTATTTTTATTTTAAAAAAATAATTTAAGAATAAATTAAATTATTTCTTCTTAAATTTTTTAATATAAATAAAAAATTTATTTTTATATTTTTGATAAATTTAAAAAAAAAAAGTTAAAAATATTTTTAAAAAAAATATTTATTATTTATTATTTTTATTTTTATTTGTAAAAAATAAAATAAAAAATATTTTTATTTATTTTATTTTCAAAGTTATCATAAAATACAAAAATATATTTTTAATCCTAAAAAAAAATAAACATAAAATAAAATCTAATTAATTAAAATTAAAGGGTAATGATATTTTTATTTTTGTATTGTCTTTAGATGATTATTTTACAGTTGATTAATAATAAAATTAGATGAATGAATCTGATAGTACCTTGTGATATTTATCAGTAAAAATTAATATATTTTTTAAAGATAAAAAAAATTTAATATTGAGTCATTATACAGAATAAATCATTATAATTAAAAAATAAATAAAAATCAGAAGTGTAATTTTTTCCAAAAAAAAAAAATACTTTTAACTGCTGTTGGACTGTTTTTGGGCTGGACCAAGTAAATACATGTAGTCTTTATGTCCAATAATTTTTTTTTTAACATATACTCCTAAAATAATTTTAATTTATCACTAAATTAAAATATCAATAATAGATTTTTTTTAAAAAAAAATTAAATTTATTAATCAATGTCTTATTCAATCCTATTATTGCATATTAGCATTTTAATTTAACACATCCTTATTGATTTGTCTTAGTATTGTTAACAACATAAACTCAATAATAAATTTGGTACATGAGATGAAAAAGTATTTAATATTCTCTTTATAGACTTCTAAATATAAAATTGTATTGTTAAACTTATTCAGAGAAAAGATTAGGTGATATTTAATAATATGTTTCAACATTTAAAATTTAAAATTTTAATTATTTGATAACATTTATTTTAAAAAATATCAATTTATTAAATTAAAATTACTTAAAATGTAAATTAAAATTTATTAAATTAAAATTACTTAAAATGTAAATTAAAATTTCCAATGATTAAATTTTTAAATTTTTTTATAATTTTTAAAAATTTAAATTATTAAACATTTAAATTATAAAAAAAAATATATCAAATTTTAACCTTTAAAATTCAAAACTACACCATACTTTTTTTCCTAAATTTGAGCTCAAAAACATAAAATAGTCCCAGCCTACAATAAATATATATATATATATATACTAAGTTTATTATATATGGATCAATTAAAAAATAATAAAAATATATTAATTTATTGATTTGTATATTAAAATTTACAAAAATATAATGATGTAAAAATTTGATAAAAGAATCTCATATAAGTTTATTTTAAAAAAAATTAATTGGCAATTAAATGATGTAATTGAGAAAAAAACATAAATACAACGTTGATTTTTTTGAGGGCCAAAGAAAATGGTAGAGAACGTCCATAAAAGAAATGATGAGATGCATGAAACCTAACCGACCTTTCACAATATATCTCCCATGTTACAAAATCCAAATACATTTTAGCATTATTTTCACAATATTAAAAGAATAAAGTAAATAAATACAAATTAAATTATTAATCTTGTAATTAATAAAAGCATAATAATGATCATCTCAATTATGAATTTGTAATCATTTCTTGGACAAGAACATCTCCTACTAAATTCTCAAAATAAATAAAAATAATAATTATTATTATATAAATATGTAAATATAAAGAAAATTGTTCTACCTAAAAATTGGACTGAGTTATGCGCTGAGTATAAATAATTTTTTTTTATTAAAAATTGAGTTTTGAAAAAAAAACTTATAAATTAATAATTCTTTTTTTTTTAATTTAAGTAACTGCATAACTTCGTCTTTTTGAATTGGATATAAAAAAGTTATAATTAAAATTTATATAATATAATTTTTTATTTTATTGATTATAATTTAATTTTTTAATAATAAATTATATAAATAAAGAATATTTTTTATTTATGATTTTTAATTTGATAAAAATAATTTATTTTTAATTAAATTAGAAAGATAAATTTAATATAATATTTAAAAATAAAAATAAATACAAATTGAAGGTGACAATATAACGTGCGGCTCTCACTTTCCACCTGGCTTAAGGATATGATAATATGATACGAGCGATGGATTAAAAAGTGAGTTTGGCTTTTAAATTCTCAAAAGTACGAGACAAGGTGTGTTAAGTAAAGAAATGCATTAATTTATTTTCTCAAAAGCAAACTATGCATGTGGTTGCTACCCAATTATTCTCCTTTGGAAATCATGCTCTTTTTGACTTGTAATTTCGATATCAAAAAATTAAATTTTATCTAAGATCAAGTTGAATTTTTAATCTTGTATTTGTGGAATTCGACTTCAAATTGTATGTTAAATTATTAATCTAATGTGTGGGAAGTAATCAAGTCGGATCATTATGTGCTCAAATACGACTAAATAAAAAATAAAAAATTTGAATTCAAATGGATTTTTTTATTTATAATTCGGATTCAATTTAAATAATGTTAAAAATAATATAATTTGACTCAAGTAAATTCAATTATTATTAAAAAATTAAATTTATTGGTTATTAAAATTAAAATAAAATCTAAATTAATTCAAATTAATAAACTATTGAATTAATAAATTATGATAAATAATATAACATATTTTTAAAGTTATATAAAACTTTAATATCTTATTAGTCTTATGAATTATTCGAGTAATTGAGTATTTTATTTATTTGAAATTGATTTAATTCGTTACTTAAATTATTTAAATTTAAAATTAATTTAATTAGAATATGATAAATTTAAATATTTTATTAGTCAAATCTAAATAATTTATGGTAATTTAATTTACTTACATACCTATCAATGTGATTGTACCTAGCGACGAGCCTCCAAACAATTTCATGGAAGTTTCATTCGACATGGTGATAGAGGATATAGCTTATCTATCTATCTCTCTCTCTATCTATATATATATATATAAACTAAATATTTTTATTTTCATGTTTTCAATATGTATATATAGAGTTGAAAAATATATTAATCTCCAAAATAATTAATTTATCAAGATATTAGATTAAATCATATAAAATGAAATATAAATTTAAATGTTATACTCTAAATTTCTCATATTATATAAAATGTAATTAAAATTTGAATTTTATATTACTTTTTTAGGTTATATGAAAATGTAAACATTATAAATCTTTTATATGATTTATAGTATTATTAATCTTTTAAAAAATATGGATAGAAATTTTTAAAATTTTTTATTTAAAAAGTATAAGAAAATCAATAAATAATTTTTATAATAAAAAATATTTAAAACTAAACAATTGAAATATATGAAATATAATCCCACATTCATAGATTATAAAAATAAATATCAATATATATATAAATAGAAAACCTTATTGCATTAAGTTATTTAAATTTTTATAATTAAGATAATCAAATAAAAAATATTATTAAATAATTTATAATTTTTTCAAATTATTTAAATTATCTCTACTATCAAATAAAGCTAAAATAAATTTCTTCATATAGAGGGTCTTATCACTTTATATATTTTGATATTTTTATTTTAATTTTATAATATGTTTTTAATAAATCAAGTGAAAAAATTCTATAATAAATTTTTTATATTGTATATAAAAAGTAAATATTTTAAAATTAGTCCTCCAATAAAATCATTTTGAATTTGTCTCTTATTGTTCCTTAACATGGTTGTCAAAATCGGATTGGACTATTCAATCGAATAAAAAAATTAGGAATCAAATTTAAGATCGGTTCGATCAATTTTTAAAAATTCATTTCATAAAAATCGCTTAAAAAACTGATTAACCAGTGAATCGATCGAATCAGGTCGATTTTTTAATTCGAGTTGGTTAGATTTTTTTTAATTTTTGATAAAAATAAAAAATATCAAATTATATTTATTTTCATCATATATATATATAATAAATATCAAATTATATATACATATATATGTATACCGATTTTTTTTGTTTAACCGATTCGATTCTCAATTGAATTTTTGACCATCTGATTCTCTATTTTCACCGATTATTTAACTGGTCGGATTCTAAAAACATTGTTCCTTAAACAAAACTATTATCTTTTATTTATTTAGGGAAAATTAATTACGAGTACTATTAAAAAATTTCCAATGAGTACTTAATTTATCAACGTAGTAGATCAATTGGCAATTAAGCCAGCCATACTTCAATGACTCAGATTCAAATACAATGAGTCTCAGATATTTTATTTTTTAATAATTATTCTCTAACCTTCATGCAAATAATCTATTTTTATTAAATAGAAAATTATATATGTATATGTTAGATCATGGCATTTTATTTTATTATATATTTCCCACTTGACTTTTGTCCCAATTAGTCTTGGAGAGTCCATTAAGTAAACCCATTTTCAGCATTATAACATATTATTTTCATATTAATAACTTGCCATTATATGAATTTAAAAAAAAAAAATGCCAATTTATATGTAGAAATTCAAGTAATTTAAATCAGTTTCTGTTTAAATTTTTAACTTTTTTACCCTTTAATTTATTGTTTCTATTTTTCCTCATCGACATTATTCAAGTAGTAAAAATTTAATTACGGAGTAAATATATAGCTTAGTGGATCTAATTCACATAAACTTAATATCTATATAAAAAAACTTAATTTTCAATTCACCTAAAATTAATTTATTAGCTTTGTCCTTATAAAAATTGTGAGAAAATCTCATCATTATGAGATGAATATAGGATTGATTGATAATATTATAATTAAGAAACAAAATTTAGTGCTAAAAAAAATACAATTAATTTCAATGGAAAATATATAATGACAATTTTCCAAAAAAAAAAAAGGAACTAAAATTATTACTACAATCTGATTCAGTAATTCTACACTTTTTACATCATTTCCTACACCCCAACAACACAAAACATAATAGATCATACAAAAAAAAGGTACAAAATTTAGAACTAATTACTAGTATTACTCAAAAAGTTTAATCAATTAAATTAAAACAGAACAAAATTAAACTAAAAAGAAGAAGAAGCAAAATCTCCAATCAATTCTTGCAGAGATAGAGAGAGAACTTGAGACTAATTAATTAAGAAAGTAACTAAATGAATCATTACTTGTTTTGTATAGGATTAGAGACACTTGGTGGTGCTTTCCTTAGGCTTTGCTCCATAGCTTTCTTGGTCTCTTTCACAGCTCCATTACTGAAATTAGTAGCAATTAATAGCTTTCTTGGTAGATTAATCATTTGATGATAATAATCTAAAGAAACACTGTTAATTATTGGATCTTGATCAAGGCAAAGACAGAGAGAAGAACAAGTGAGGGTATGAATAATAAGAATCAAAGTGATTATCTTCATCAAAATCATTAACTAGTGAATGAAGTGAAGTAGGAATTTAATTGATCCAAGATAAAGAAACAGACAGAGAAAGAGAGTGAAAGATTTAGAGAAGGTAGTGTGTGAAGATGGGATAAATTTACATGAGCAACGTGCATGCGTGTTCAACCCACGTGGTATATGATGAGCCTCTCCTCATCATATTATATATTAAAAATAAAAATAAAAATATTTTTGCTCTTTAATATTTGGACCATATGGGTATATGGACATACCTATTAGTTTTCTTACTTTAATTTCTATAGAAAGGAAAAAGTTGTGGGAATTTTAATAATTTCTATAGAAAGGAAAAAGTTGTGGGAATTTTAATGATTAAAGTTTACCGAATCACTATTAGTATAAATTTATAAGTAAATAAATGTCTATAATGATATTGAAATTATTATTTATAAATATTATATGGTATTATAATTTTAAGGATTATAATATTATAAAATATTATAATTTTATATTAATATATTTTATTAATTAATAAATATTTAATTTCATTTAAAAAAATTATTGTTATAAATATAAGAATATTTAATATTTAAATTTCAATTAAACCCAATTTTTTTACAAATATGCATACTTATATATTAATTCTTTCCCATACCATTTCAATGTGAAATCAATTTTTCAATATGAAATATATTGATATAATATGTTTTATTATGAATTGATTTTTGAATTACTCACACGACGATTACAAAGTTTAATTTTTCGACAACTTAGAAAATTATATTTTATCTACTTTAATTGTTTTACTCATAAATTTTTAATAAGTTCAAAATTTTTGAAATAAATTAATGAAAAATATAGGAATTGAGTTCTTATATTATAAAATGGGTACATAATCATTGAATTCCTAAAATTTAAACACTCTCTTTGTATTGCCTTCCTACATTTAAAATGAAATATTATTATTTAAAAGCACTCTTAAGGGCATGTCTTATACACATCCAAATATAGTATCTAATATTTTATGACTTGGGCAAAGTATATCTTATATTTTTTTTCTTATATATATAAGATTTGAATTTGAAATATAATAATAGAGATGAAATTAAGAAATTAATTTTGAATAAGTCGAAAATTAAAATTTTTCATCTAAATGCAAAAATTTTCAAAAAATTAATTATAAATTAATCGAAATTATATAAAAAACTTGATTTGAGGGAATCAAATAATTTTTTTTTTTTATAAATTGAAAAAAAAAAAATTTACTTGGTGATCCTCCATCCCTGCCTCAATAGTATTAGAGAGGACTCTAAAACCATTAAAAAAACTCATTGATATAAAGTATGCCTCATAGCTACAAAGATTAGCTTGTGATTATGTTATCAAATATTTTATTAATTAAATTATAATTGTATGATCATATTAATTTTCATATATTTTGCATTATTTTTAAATTTAATTCACTCTCAAAATCAAATAGATTATCCTCTTCAAAAAAACCATGAAATTTATAATAAAAAATTATTTATTTTTCTTATATTAATTTGCTTTTTAGAAAAGAATCATAATGAAAAAACCATTTGCCAACTAAACTATTATATATTGTTAGAGGCAATACTAATTAATTAAGATAAAGTATATATGTATATAGTAAATGGTAATAAATTTTCCAAAAGTGTAATAAACTAATTAATTAATTTACTTTTTTTAACATAATCAGTACTTAATTAATTTACGCTAGCAAGTGTATGTTTGATTTGTAGAAGGAATCAATAATATTAATTTTCTTCAAATTAAGTACTGTGGTTAATTATAGAATTAAGAAGTAGGTAGGAACTTGGAAACAGCTAATCATGTGATTTTGAATTGACTAATAGTCCAAATACTGTTTGTGACTTCATCATAATCCTCAAATTAATTAAATTACAATATATTCATGTGACTATACATGTGAATCCTGATCAATAACCCACATAGTTACATGTTCTTTAATTATATTTTTCTTTAATTCCAGTTTTGACCATCAATCTCAATGTAATTAAAGAAAAAGCCCAACTTTCATGTTAATTATAATTTGATTGCATTTTAACAGGAAAATTTTAAAATATTTACTTCTCACATAAAAAATATAATAATTATTTTTACTGTAAAATTAAAATAAAATAGAAAAATTAATATTTTTTCATTTGATTTATTAAAAATATATTATAAAATAAAAATAAAAATATTTAAAATTTAAAATTTAAAATTAATAGATTGTGTATATATTTCAATTATTTAGTTTTATGTGATTTTTTAAAAATAAAAATAATTTTCATATTTTTTAAATAAAAAATCTTAAAAATTTATGTCCATACTTTTTAAAAGGTTAATAATACTATAAATCATACAAGATTTTTGCAATATTTACACATTTATTACATTTCCTAAACCCTAAAAAATAATATAAAATATAAATTTCAATCACATTTTGTATAACATGATGAGAAATGTAGAGTATTAACATTTAAATATATAATTCAATCCAATACTTTGATAAATTAATTATTTTGAAGATTAATTTTTTTATTTAACTCTACATATAGATATTAAAAACATGAAAAGGAAATAATTTGAGGCCAAATTTCATATTTTCACCCTATATATACATTATATATATTTTTTATACTAAAAAAATTTTAAACAAAAATTGTTTGGACCCTGGGCTCGTCCCTGCATTTTAATTCATAAATTATTTTGTTATATGAAAACTAAGAAATAATTAATTTTAAAATAGTATAGGAGCTAGTAATTAGGGTTCCACAATCAGACGGTTCGATTTGAATTGAAATTTTCAAAAATTGAATTAATCGAATCAAAATTTTTAAAAATGAATCAAATTAAATTTTAAATCGAACATAAATTTGTACAAAAAAATAAACCAAACTAAACCGACATATTTCAGTTCTGTTATTTGATTTTTTCAATAAAATAAAAATATAATTATTATTAATATATATATATATATATTTTAGTCGGTTCGGTTATTTTAGTTATTTTATGAAGAAAATCAAACCGAACAAACTAAAATTTTCAAAAATAAATTAAACTAAAATAAAATTTAAATCGAATCGAACTAAATTGACCGGATTAATTTTGATTTGATTTGATATTTTGTTGATTCGATTTTTTCTCACCCTTATTAGTAATAGATATGTATAATAAAATATTATTTTTATAAGCTTAAGAGTTAATCTAATTAGTAAGAGAGTTTATTTTTTTTCTTATAAATTATTAAGGTTTGATTATCGACACCAACACTCATGAGGTAATGTAAAATGAGTATGATATATGTCTTTAAATTTTTTTTTAGGGAGAAAACTCAATGTTAATTGACATATAAATTAATCTGAAGATATTCTTGATGGAATGAAAAAAAAAAATTGTAATTTATGGGATCTTTAGTTAAAGTTAGTGAATACTAAATACTCATAGTTAAATCAATAAAATTCACATCTTGGATATTGATCAAAGTGAAAGTAATAATAGTCTGAAAACCCTAGTTAGCTATCTAGATCTGGTCAAAAAAGAAGATCTGCCTAGTATTAAAGAATCAAATAATGAACAAGTTTTTACAGACACTACAAGTCTACACTTATTAGCTGTATTGTCAGGTAAGTTCGAAATATTATTGAATCTCAGACTTATTACTAAATTAAGTTTGAAATAAGTGAATGGTTGTTAGGATGATGAGCATATATGTTTGAAGGTTAATGTAGCACTTAGAAACTTGAGAGACCTATATTTTTAAAGCCTAAAACAGTTAGACAATAATACAAACTAGAAATCTGTTATTACGTGACAGTTTTTTTTTTTTATGGTGACGAAAAATCCAACTTGTTACTAACAATTGTTTATTTATAATAATAATTTAAGTTATCATAAGATTTAAATTATTAATCATATTAATAATAATAAAAAAGTAATAAAAATTTAAAAATTATGTGATAATTCAACATAAATCATTAAAAATTGTAGTTTTCATAAAAAAATCTTCTCACTAATGGTATTTTATTTGTAACAAGAGTTTTAAGTTGCCATAAAATTTAAATTATTAGCTATATTAAGGATAATAAAATTTTAATTTAAATGGGTTTCAATATCATGAAGATACAAATGTATAAACTTTAATATTAATATTAGATTTTAGATGAACATGCAAACAACTTATTTGATTTTTTTTATGATTTTCTTTGGATATATGTTAATATTGAATATGAGTTAGAATTCTAGAAGTTTTGAATTTGTAACACTATATTTTTTATTCTAAAGTATATCATTAGTTTGTTTAGTTATGTGATTATTGACAAGTATATAAATATGGATATAAATCATCTGAAATTTATGACTTTAAATTTAATTTTTTTTTTCAATAATGTAAAGCTTTGTAATAATTTATATTTATATTGTTCTTGTCATTTTATGATTCCGGCAGCAGATTTCAGTTGCGTTGGAATCGTTACGGTGAGAGCTTCAATTTGATAACAATTGCTCTCTTGAAGTTCACCAGAGATGGAGATCTAAAAGCATGGTGACCGAACATTTCTTGGCGTTTTTCGACAAAATGGTGACGAGTGGCGGCGAATGAATTGTACTTCCGGAATCCTGGCGTCAAGGCAAGCAAGATGGCGTGAAAACCACCCGGGCCACCAGTGACGGCGATGTGTGCGACCCGAATTCCAGCAGCTTCATTTTGGTTTTCCGACGTATTTTCTGGCCTTAATTCGAATGAAATCCGCGTGGGTAAATTCAAAACCTTCGTTTTTCATTTTAATATTAATTTGCGAATCGATTTTTATTTTGTTGCAAAATTAATATAAGGGTTGTTTGGTTAGCCAAATAAACACTTCTAATTACCGATTGCCACCATGCACGTCGCTAATTGAAAAAATTTATAATATTTGGTTGATCAATTAAAAACTCCGATTATGACAAAATTTCTCTTCAATCGACAAATTTCATAAGCAGTTATAAGCTGCTTTTAGCGATTGGTGATTTGACAATCGCACTTTTATACCAATCGCATATTTAATCATCGCTTTATCAAATACCTCCATAGATTGGTTATAACAGTATTCTCAAAGTTAAACTGGCGAATTTATTGTTAGCATGAATTTTATAAATTATTTTAAGTAAGTTATATATTTTAATTAAGTACTAAATGAATCAAAATTATTATAATGAGTTAATTTTATAGGATTGAAATTATGACTCTAAATATATATATATAATGTTTTTAGTTAATTGAATTAATCTTATTGGAAGGATTTTATTAATTGATGTATGAATAAAGTATATGAATTTTTATGAAATTAATTGAATCAAATAATTTAGAACTTTATAAATTGTGAGATTTTTATTTTGATATTTGTATGTTAATTTTATAAGAATGTGTTAGTGATGAATGTTTAAAAGTTTAATTCGATTCTATCGTTTTAATATATATGTGTAAGTGGATTAAAGAGGATTTTAAAGAAATGAAATTTCAAATGAAATGATGTTTATAAATATGACTATGTTGAATTGTGATTTTAAGATAATTGGGTTGATTGTTGATTATAGTGATTTAGAGGGACAATTGAATTGTTATAATTAATTAAGAGTTATGTGGACCTAATTATTTTTTATAAAATGGATAAGTATTGATAGTCGTTTAATAAATAGCTTTCGGGTACGGTTCAAAATTTAAATTTGAATTTATTATGTATGTGTTGATATTGGAGACCTATGAGAAATCGTTGAGTTAACTATTGATTGATATAGATTTATTAGAAGTATTGTTTCTTTTATTTTAGCTTGGGGAATGTCCTAGTTTTAAAGGAGATTTTGCCAAAATTTTGATAGAATAATTGGAGTCCCTTAGGTGTTTTATATTTTCTTTCTGAACCGTCAATTTTAGGTTACTCAATAGAGAGTATTAGTTGGATTGGCATTGCATTGTGAGTGATACTACCTAATATATTTTCTTATTTTTCACGCATCATATACATTACTTCAGTATTCTGACATGTGGTTGTTTCGTGATAATTTGTGATGCATATTGTTTTGTGATTATTGAATGGAAGTGGAATGACACAGAACTGTCACGACCTATCTCGGAAGTCATGATGGTCCTAGGGTATGGGTGATGCATAAGCGACCAGTACCGCGTAGAACCCAAATGACAACCTAAATGACATGCAACAATCAAATATAACCCAATTAATTATGAAAATGCTGAAGAAAATTCGACAGCACCTCCTCTA
>CANXYC012279704.1:0-15439 GCA_948193065.1 Aleurites moluccanus
TTAAATTTTCTAAGCTGTTTTATGTTTATTTGTTTTTGCATGCCATTTTAGTATAGAATTATGGGTTCTTCGCGGTACTGGTAGCATTGGCATCACCCGTACCCTAGGACCGTCATGGCTCCCAAGTTGGGCTGTGACAAAAATGCTGGGATATTTGCCTCCTACTCTGTACCTGAAAGGGTAAACAGTGAGAGGGTGAGTATATATGATACTCAGTGAATCTAATATGCATCGGCCAATAAAATAGGTAATGAAATATCAATAAGCAATAGGCAAATGAAATAAATGAATTAATCTGCTCAGAATATCTGTAATATAGAATCAAGTATAAAATATGACTGTAAGTAAACAATCAAATCAATGGAATGTATATCACATGGATAAAATGGAAAATGATAGATATAGAGCCATAAAACGCATAGAAATGTGTCAAGCACAAATCACTCATATAAATAAACATAAGATGCATCCGATCTTATGACTAGGACATCCCTTCCTAGTTCAAGGTACTATAACAATACATTGTGCGTAATGCCAACAGTATGAACTCACTACCCTGTCGGGGCGGCAACTCTATCAAATCACCTCGGAATTAATAGAAACAATAACACATCAATAGATACCATTTTATAATAATGACATCACCAATATCAATAACTCATCATTAATCAATTCAATGAGCAATAGAGTCAATAAGACATCAATAACAATAGATTATACGATGACTAATGGTTTAGCAACCAACAATGGGATCAAACATAAGTTGGTTATTTACGGTCAAAAAGTTGATGCAATTGACATGCTATTATCGCTAGCGACTATGGCATTCAAATGGTTGGCCTATGGATTTTTGATTTAGGCATTTTATCGAACATATTGTGTGCAACAATGAAATGGCATTTTGGCAAGGTTTTGGTGCAACATTGACATTGTCCCAATTATCAAAAATAATATATAATGCAAGCAATTCCATATGCATTATATACAACTCAATAAACATCATCAAATGAATCAATTTGGCATAGGAAAACAAGTCAAAACTAAGGTAAAAATCAAGCAAATTGCCACTTTTAGGGTTCGGCCAAAATGGCCTTTTCACATATCGATTCCAATTGGCATTGTAACACAACAGGCATGTAATTTGATGCATAAAAGACTCACTTAACACTCCAATTCACCAAGCCAAATTACTTTGCTACCAAATTCTTCAAATTCCTTAAAGTAGGCAAAATGGATAATTTTCCTTAATTGAATTTTCTACAATAATTCAACCATCAATTACTCATCAATTAACTTCCAATTGACTTATTCTATACTCAATTTACACATCCTAATACATTTGTACAAAATCACTTAATACAACTTAGGTTTAGGGTTTGAAAATTGGGTAAAAATATTATATGCATAAATTGATGCAATTAAACTAATTACTCAATCTAACTAACATCAATAAACCTTAAATCAAATATAAAATCAAACAAAGAAACATTTTACCTAAAAATAGAGCTTTGGCCAAAATCTTGAAGTCCAACTTTCTTGAAATTTTCTTGATTCCTATGGATGGAAATGGATGGAGGATGGATAATCTTGTGTTTAAATCAAGTTTTCATCAATTTTCCTTAACAAAATGGAAGAAAAATGGATTGGAAATGGAGGAGTAAATTTTGGACAAGATGAAGAAATGAAGAACAAAAATTTGCTAAGTGTGGCTTATATAGTAAGTCACATTTGACAAATTTTACTTTAGTCCTTAAACTTTTCTTAAATTATATTTTTGTCACATTTTCCTTCGATTATTTATTCTAACAATGCCGTCTGGATTTGGATTTCAAAGTGAATATTCAAACATCTTATTTTTATTAATAATTATTAATAAAAATAGTTTCAGAGCTGTTCTGAAACTCAGACTGTCGAAATTCCACTATACCCCTAAAGTTTTCTTTATTTACGGTTTTGCTATCGTTTACTTTATCAGTGTTCTTAAACATTTTTCACCTCTTTCTTTTTACTATAATTACACATGCATACACATAATCATTTATCCCTTAGTTAGAATCAAAAATTCATCTATCGACCGGACTGCTATTTTTACGGCAGCGATATCGACACTGATATTTTCAGAAAAAGTTTTCCGTTTTCACTCTAACTAAGTTTTCAAAATTATCATAAGTCATTTCGATAATTTCAAACTATATACTGAGAACTTTATTCGCAAAAACATGTTATACTTTTATAGGGTATTACATTAATGCTTTATAAAGAGCCAAGGAATACAGCACATGGCCTGCGCAATACATATAGCACGTGGAAACGGTATAGTTCTCTTTAAAATGCTCGTCTTGAGCAAAAATAAATAAATAAATATTCACTCGCAACTCAACCAATTCTCAATTTTCTAGTTGAATTGGTCGGTCTTCTGAATTTAGGGGCTGTTTGGTCGAGTGACTACATATCACACCCCAACTCCAGTGATACGACGGTCCTAGGGTAATAGTAGGCTTAAGGCCACCATAAACCCGTAGAACACTCATATCCTGGATATCATACACAATACATATCCACATCATATATATAGTTATCATTGTAAATACTCATTTTTATGATTCATGCAATCACCATTCATACATTTACATTCATCATCATATGATTTCCTCTTGTTTCTTACTGATCAAAAGATACATCTCACATCAATAAGGAACAAGAGCAGCCCATATTGTAATAATTCAGACATCAAAATAATATCATCCTCGACATTTAACTACGGAGCTATAGAGTATACTCCTCATATATACAATACCATAATACAAATAATGAATATATCTCAAATGAATTACATAGAGTCTTCTTGGAGGAATGAATCAAGAAGCTCTGTCTTCTATATTAGCTCCCTCTCGAGCTACACTATCACCTGAAATCCACAGAAGAAGAGTGAACCTTCAACTTAGTAAGATATGAACATGCAATGCAAAGGTCAAGCCAAAGGAACATGGATATGAAAATATCATAAGGTTATGCTTACAAGAACATAAGTGTTCACAATCGAATAACACTGTCAATCATATGATAGAACTGCAAAGTACATCAGTAGCCTTGCTACCTTATCACAACAAAGCGCATTAGTAGTCCTTGCTACCTTATCGCAAAACATATGCTTGGCTAGGCATATGCCTAGAGCTCATGGTCCCCTCTAGGTGAAACGCTGATAAAATCTCTATCAGCTAGGTTCCCAAAGTGCACAATGGACTAATAAATTTACTCTTATTGGGAATAGCGTTCTATACATATACATATCATGGGTCATATAGCTTGAATTTCATAAGAATCATATTGGTCATAAGACCATCAACATATAAACATGAAATCATTCAAGTTAACAAATATGTTTCATATGAGCTTGGTCCAAGAAAGGATGACCAAGTCATTTACAACATATATATAGTGATTACATAGAACAATTTATCATTTGTTTGAGAACATCATGTGAAATTCATTTAATAGGTTAATAATACAATGTTTCATAACATGGGAATCATATATATGAACATTAGGAAGGATTGAACAATCCATTTCAAAGAAGAAATATGCATTTGCAATGTTCATACTTATCTCAAAGCAATTTATCCTTGCATTTCCCTCAATTACTTGTACATTCAATAATATCATCTATTTCCTTGAGTCCTTTTCTCCTATGACAATTCTCCAAATATTCAAAATTAGGGTTTCCTCAATTAATAATACATAATATGGTTCTTTATAATTTTACCATTTGATAGTCTCTATTATTGTTTCCTAACATCAATTTAATTCATCTCTTAAAGAAAATCTGAAAGTTAAGAACATACTTACTATTCACGTCACTATTCATCAAAATTCATAAGTTCTGGTATCTTTCATATTAATCAAAATTAATAGATTTAAATGCTCATAACAGGTTATATATAACCCATAAATAACTATTCTAACTACCAAAAATCTTAATCTAAAAAAAAAATGAAGTTTGGAGAAAATCACCTTATTTTTCCAAAAATGAGTTCTTGAAGGATCAGAGCTTGAAAATGATGATCGAAACTTTGAATGTGATAATGCAATGATTTAATGTATTGATTCTGCGTATTAATACATTAGAAAACAAATGGAACAGATTGGAGAGAGATAAAAGAAGAAATGAAGAAGAAAGATAGAAAAGAGGAAAAGTTATCGTGAAAAATGGCTACCGCTTCTCTTTTAAATAAGCTACTGCCTCACTAATACCCACTTAGCCAAATTCCACCTCGCCAAGTTCCACTTCGCCAATCTCCACTTCGCCAAATTCCACTTCAGCAATCCCACTTCGCTAATCTCACTTCGCCAAATTCCACTTTGGCAAATCCCCTATTCGCCAAATTCTACTTTGTCAATCCCACTTCGCCAATCTCACTTTGCCAAATTCCACTTTGGAAAATCTCCTATTCACCAAATTCCACTTTGTCAATCCCACTTCGCCAATCTTGCTTCACCAAATTCCACTTCGTCAAATTTCACTTCGGCAATCCCACTTCGTCAATCTCACTTCGACAAATTCTATTTTGGCAAATCCCACTTCGCTAATCTCACTTATCCAATTTCCACTTTGGCAATCCCACTTTGCTAATCTCACTTATCCAATTTCTACTTCGGCAATCCCACTTCGCTAATCTCACTTATCCTGCTCGATCAGCCTCTCTCCACCTCGAAATCGAGGAGCCAACTTGCACTACCTATTTCTGCCAAACTGGAAAACCTTCCTCGATAACTCGCACTAAACCAGCTCGCAAACGAGATACAGACATCCAAACTCCTCCATTCTTTTTTGTCACATAAAATAAACACTTAGGGGTTTAACATATCCAAAATTCAGGTCAAAAGGATATCTATATAATTTATGGTGAATTTCTAAATTTCACCTTGACTTTACTCTCCAAGTACTACCCGAGCAGGTCTGATTAATTTAGATCTCTCTTGAGCTACAATTATCCAATCTCCTTGAAATTTTATAGCCATTTATAAAACACATAAAGGAACATTTTTCATGTTTACACTTTTGACTCACTCAGCCTCTAACATTCTCAGACTTTCTGTAGGAAATAACGAACTAGACAAGTTCTGGTCGAGGAAGCATATCTCCTCACATACATAAAATTTTACAAAACAATTCTACAAACTTAAAGATAAGATATAAATCTACAACTCTTATATTTTACACATTTCCAAATTATTCCTTTAAGATAATGAAAACTGACTCACAAGATCCTTCTTGAATACAAATTCTGAAATTCTTAAAATACTAATCTATCCACAATCATCTCAACAAACATGCATAAAAAAAAAGTTAACGGGTATTACACTACAGCTTCTAAATTACCTATTGTCAATATATGGATCGGTAATTGGAGAAAGTGGGTTTGTTTGATTGGCCAACCTAGAATAAGGAATTGCCAACAAATTGGAGCTCAAATAAGCAAATTTGATAAGCAGGTCATAGCTGCTTATATAGTTTGCAACTTTATGAACAAATTTTTCAGACAAAATTGCCCTTATCAATAAACCAACAGTAGAGGAGTAATCACGTATTCTTTACTAAAATTTGCTCAAACCTAACAGAGAAAGGGAGAAAACTACTTCAAAAGGTGAAGAAAAATCATACTGTTCTTCTTCTTCTTCTCCCTCTTCTTCTTCTTTATTCTATATTTTTGATTCTCTAATTGCAAAGAAGACTCGTGAAGAGGAGAAACCTGACTGTGTGCAAGGTATGTGACTACCAATCCTTTTTCTTTTCTTTTTTCCAAGTTGAAGTCTTTGTATCAAGGTGTTGATACTTGTTGGGTTGGGTTTATTGATTTTTGCAATTCATATATTGTTTGCAAGTTACAACAATTCCAGAAATTTAACTTGAAGTTTCCTTCTTTTTATTTCTCCACAACCTTCAATATGTTACTCATAATTAGAGTTAAAACTATTTTATTTATCATTTTAGGAGAATTTTGTATTAATTAGCACCAGTATACTGAATTCGAGCAAATGAATTATTACCATTTAATATTTTACTTCTAATATAGAGATTAGAGAGGATAAGAAAGAGGAACAAAAGATGGTGTAGAAGACATGTGATCAAGTAATTGTTATTTGGAATTTGAAAATGATACAAAGAGGTAAAATAAATTCTCTATGATTGGCAGTAAAATAAGAAATTATAAAAATCAAACTTTAATAAAAAAATCAGAAATCAAAATGATACAAAGAGGCAATAAAATAATTTCTCTATGAATGGGGCTTTCACACACAACAATCACCATTCCTTTCCTCAATCAGCCATACGATTCACTCATACATAAATTATACAAAGCCACACCATTCACCCAATTATCAATAAAAAATTAGATAAAATCCTATAAATTTACTTCAGAGGAGATGAAATTGGACAACACTTGCTGTTAAAGAGATGAGACCACCTTTTAGAATAACAAAAGATAATAATTGCTAGTTTAGAGTGAGAGAGGAATAAAGGAAAAAATCAAAAAAGATCCCGCAGAAAAAACAATGAAGAAAACAAAAAAAAGAGCCACGCACAAAATTATTTTTTTTAGTTTAGAGCAGACAATGAGTTTTTATTTTTGTCAACTCGCCGAACTAAGAATTTTTAATTGTGTTTTATCTAAATGCATAAAAAATATAACTACTTTTAAGTGATTTTTATTCAAATACTTATCATATTTTTTATAATTAAAAAAAATACTTCTCAAAATTTCAATTATAAAAAAATACTTTTATAATAATTACATATTTTTCAATCGCTTAACCAAACAGTTCTTAATTACCATGGAAAAGACAGTCACTTGTCTTCTGTTGAAAAGCAATCGCGAAAAAAAAATTGAAGCAAATGCGGGAAAGTGAAACGCAGCGCATAATGCAGAACGCACGTGCCAAGGGGCATTCACTCCTCCGCGCCAAAATTTCCCGCCAAAATCCCTATGAGGCCACTGACTTTTCCTACTCCGCTTGGCTATTTCAGAGAGAGGTTGAGAATTGAGAAAAGAGAGACAAATAGAGGCCGAGAAACGATGTCGGGTTGGGACGAAGGAGCCGTCTACTACAGCGACCAAGCGCAGTTTCCTGAATCAGGTTCCGATGGTGCCGCTGCCACCGCTGCTCCCAGCCGCCACACCATCCTTCAGAAATTCAAGGAATTTATCAGAAATTTCGAGAGCAAGAAAAACGTATTTCCTTACCGTGAAGGTCTCGTACAAAACCCTAAGTCTCTTCTTGTACATCTTGAAGATCTCCTTGCCTTCGATGCAGAGCTCCCCTCCCTTCTCCGCTCCTCCCCCGCCGACTTCCTCCCCTTGGTACGATCTATTATTTCAATTTATCTATATGTATAGGTACATGCCAATTTATGCGATCTGACTTTGTTTTGTGCGACTAGTTTGAGACCGCAGCGGCGGAGGTTCTACGAAGTTTGAGGCTGAAAGAGCAGGCAGAGAGTGGAGAAATGAAGGAGCCGGAGGTTCGGGAAGTACAGATCTTATTGAGTTCGAAGGAGGATCCTGTTTCTATGCGATCTCTTGGGGTTAGTATTTTCCTTCTTTTCTAATTTTGTTTTAATATATGGCGTTCTCTAATTTATATTATTTACTGGTCATATGTTCATTTGCAGGCTCAGTATATCTCGAAGCTGGTTAAGATTGCTGGGATTACTATAGCTGCTTCAAGAGTCAAGGCAAAGGCAACTTATGTGAGTCTAGTATGTAAGAATTGCCAGAGTACTAAAGAAATTCCTTGCCGTCCAGGCCTTGGAGGAGCAATTGTGCCTCGTTCATGTGACCATGTTCCTCAGGTTTATTTTGATTCATTTTCTTGCAAATTCTGTGTTTGCTGGTTTTATTGATCCTCAGTTTGATTTTCTGGTTGAAACTCGTGTAGCCTGGTGAAGAACCATGCCCCATTGATCCTTGGATGGTGGTTCCTGACAAGAGCAAGTATGTTGATCAGCAAACCCTGAAACTGCAGGAAAACCCCGAGGTAATTATCTGGATATTACTCTGCTGAATGGTGGTGTTGAGTTTAAAAACTTTATATATAAGGTGTTTTTGTGATTTCTGAAGGATGTCCCAACCGGAGAGCTACCTAGAAACATGCTTCTATCAGTGGATCGTCATCTTGTCCAAAGGATTGTACCTGGCACAAGATTAACCATCATAGGGATTTATAGCATCTTTCAAGCAGCCAATTCATCAACCTCGTAGGAGTCTTTCCACTCTTGGTTTATCGTTTAAATCTCAGTGTTCTTTAATATTCTTCCTTGATTATGGTGATTTGTCTTTAAGGGATTGCTTCTATGCAGCCATAGAGGAGCAGTTGCTGTTAGACAGCCTTATGTCAGAGTTGTAGGCATAGAGGAAGTAAATGAGGCCAACTCTCAGGGTCATGCAGCTTTCACACAAGAAGAGGTAAAATTATGGAAACATGAGGAAAACTGGTAATTTATATGTGTTTGATTCATTACAGAACCTGCTTTGTCAATTAGCATGATAAATTGCAATAGTTGATGAGTTGATTAATAATATAATCATTATTTACTACTGCTACATGCTTACTTCACAAAGGGGATTTATAGAAATTGCAATAGTTATGATATTTAGAGTTGTTTCTCATTGGTGGCTCTCTTATGGAAGGATGAAACAAGAAATTGAATTATCCAGCAAATCTTGTGTGTTTGTTTTTCTTTGTCAATTTACTTCTGGAAAGGTACTGTGTGCAGATAGAAGAATTCAAAAGGTTTGCTTCACGAGCAGATGCTTATGAAGCTATATGCTCCAAAATTGCACCATCTATATTTGGAGAAGAAAATGTGAAGAAGGCAGTGGCTTGTCTTTTGTTTGGAGGATCAAGAAAGGTATATCTTGAAATTTTATCCTTTGATAATTATGGAATCTATTAACGTCACAACTAAATTCTTCCTGAACACAGAATTTGCCCGATGGAGTGAAGCTAAGAGGTGATATAAACGTATTGCTTTTGGGGGATCCATCGACTGCTAAGTCACAGGTTAGCTCCATCTTTCGTGGTTATTTTATGAGTTGAAGGCTCTTGAGAAGTTAAATGCTAATGTTTGCTTTCTTTTCTCATGCATGTATCTTTCTGTTTGAACTACACTTTACTAATGTTTTGCATTGTCTATGCTTATTAACGTATGGTAGTTTGTGCCTTTTTCTTTTTCATTCCAACAATGGAGTAGATGCTGATTTGTTAATTGCTTTGCTTGTGAAGTTTCTCAAGTTTGTCGAGAAGACAGCTCCCATAGCAGTTTACACTTCTGGAAAAGGTTCATCTGCTGCTGGTCTTACAGCTTCTGTGATACGAGATAGCAGCTCGGTAATTTCTTTATCTTTTCTGGCATGTATAAAGTTTTATAGTTTCATCTATTGATTTTGGTGGAAAATTGGTGATGATATTTTTTTTGTGCCCATTAGAATGCAAGTTTTCTGACTTCAAATCATAAATCTGTGGCATGTAGCGTGAATTTTATCTTGAAGGAGGAGCTATGGTTTTGGCAGATGGAGGTGTTGTATGTATAGATGAGTTTGACAAAATGAGGCCAGAGGATAGGTAATTTAAACTAGAATAGAAAATGTATCTTTTCCATCTTTCTTGGATTTATAAGTTTTCAATTATGGGGCTCAGGGTTGCTATTCATGAAGCTATGGAGCAGCAAACAATATCCATTGCAAAAGCAGGAATAACAACTGTTCTCAATTCTAGAACATCTGTGCTTGCAGCTGCCAATCCTCCATCAGGACGCTATGATGATCTTAAGGTCAGGAGTTATGTTTTCTATTTGTTCTTTATCAAGGTCTTTAATGCATAATTATGATTCTTAGCAGGAAACTAAAAAAATTATTCACCTTTCAGACTGCACAGGAAAATATTGATTTGCAGACAACAATTCTTTCTAGATTTGACTTGATTTTCATTGTGAAAGATAAAAGGGACTACAGTCGGGATAAGGTACTTTGCAACATACTTGCATTACTAAAATGTTAAACAACTTGGCCCGGAAGGAAATGCAATGATTCCATTATTTCCGGTTGTCTACATAAAGCTATTTATTGTAGTGTCAAGTGGAATTTTTTGGCAAAAGCAATAGTTTTTTATCAATACTTCTTCATTTAATGGAACTCAGTAATGTTTTTGCATTATGGAACTCAGCAATGTTTTTGCACTATGGAAAAGCTCATTCTAATTCCATGAACAGCATACCAACATATGCATTATTTCCAATGCCCATAGACCCACTCAGAGGCTTGAATCAAAATTTTCCTGATGCAGATCATAGCTAGCCATATAATAAAGGTTCATGCGTCTGCTGACACAGTTTCGGCTGATAGTAGAGCTTCTAAAGAAGAGAATTGGCTGAAGAGGTATGAGTTTCAAAGCAACTCATTCTTACACTAATTTTTATCTGATATTGATGAAATAATAAATGCTATGGATTGTGATTGTTGCAGATATATACAATATTGTCGAAATGAATGTCATCCCCGTCTGACGGAGACAGCATCCAATAGACTGCAAAATGAATATGTCCGATTCAGACAGGTATTCTTACCACTTAACAATGTAATGTAGCATAAACCATTCATAAGTTATATTCTGTCCCAAATTAACTCATCATGTTGGATTTGTACTTCATCTATTTGGTGTTAGACTCGCAAAACCTGCTGTATTCCATCAAATTCTGGAGTCATTTAGTGAGCTTTTTTTATGAACAATTGGGGTCAGTGTGATGAAACTCCACTGAAGTGAAAATTTTCTACATGTGGATCATCTATGATTTTTTTACCTTAAATGTTTCTACATGTGGATTATCTGTGTTTTTTTTTACCTTAAATGTAATGGAGAATTTAGGGCTACCATTTTTCCAATTGCTGCCTTAGTTAAATGAAGTGCTGTAACATCATGTTGCCTTGCATTTGCAACAATAGCAGTAATAAGTCATAATAGTCTTTGTGCCATCCTTATGGCCTTTATCTGGCTTGAGTAATTGCACTTGACCAACATTCTGCAAGATTCAATAACTCACTCTAGTTACTGCAATCCCATTTTGCCCCTTCCGAGGATTTTTTTTATTGAGTAAATCTATCTGCCAAGTTTGACTTCAATATCGGATACTTGAATAAATTTTTTTATGAATTCTTTTGGAAATTTCTTGTAGAACATGTTATTAAAATGACATGTCCATTTTCCAGTACTGTTGTTTGTTGATAATCTATGAATCAATATTAGCTGACAATACAGTGATTTGTTTAGGACATGCGGAAACAGGCAAATGAAACTGGGGAGACTGCTCCAGTACCAATTACTGTGAGGCAGCTCGAAGCTATCATAAGATTGAGTGAGGCTCTTGCTAAGATGAAACTGTAAGTATCATACTTAAATATGATTGCTTAAAATATGTTCAAGATACATGGGGATTAGAATATGAATAAATTAATTGTTTATCAATGTAACAAAACAGAATACATTTGACTTGCCTAGAGTAATTCCTGAAGGCCTATTTTGGCATTTTACTCTGGATTTCTTTTGCAATTTCTTGTGCATGGTTATCTTTTTGGAAACTTTTCTCAAATGTATGGTAATGATTATTTCATCTAGAAATAGAACTCTGATTTTTGAATTACAAGGAGGACCACAAGGCATTCTTTTGAAACTTGAATTGCTCCATGATATGATTAATAGAGCCTCTTATTATATTGGTTTTTGAATATCGCAAGAATAGTAGCATCCTATAACGACTTAGAGGTAATTCATTGCCTGGGATGTTCTGAAGTTCTTCCTTTGTCCCTTCTGTTTTTAAAAATCATTCCCTGATGTCGATAAGATGTAAACTTATAACTATGATTTAAAACTCTCGATCTCCAAATATGCAACTCATATTTAGACCTGATCACCCAAATGATATTCGTGTTGAAACCATATTTTCCCTTAGGCTTCATCTTGACAGTTAATAAGCCCTAGTTTCATGTCTTATGACACCAAGTAAATAAAAAAAAAGGACAGCAATCTCATGTACCATGATACCTCCATGGCAACAACTCTATCCCTCACCTATATTACCAAATTTAATTTCTTCTCGTGGATGCATTTGTAATAAATGTATAAATTTTATGCTTTCATAATTGATATGATCCCAAGTATTGGGATCATATCAATAATTTTATATAAACATACATATGCACATGCGAACTTGTGTATAATTTTTTCTTTCTGATATTTGGTGCCTTCATACAACTGATTGGTCACTGATATGAGCTGTGATTTTAGGTCCCATGTTGCTACCGAGGCAGATGTGGTTGAAGCAGTTAATCTTTTTAAAGTTTCAACTATTGAAGCAGCACAGTCTGGAATAAATCAGCAAGTGACTCTTACTCCTGAAATAAAGGTTTGCCAGCTACTCCATTATGGATATTCAGCATTTTGTTCTGCTTTTCTTATGCTTTTTGTACAATCCTCTTTTTTCCTGCTCAACAGCAAGCTGAAACTCAGATAAAGAGAAGAATAGGAATTGGCATGCGCATATCAGAAAGGAGGCTGATTGATGAACTTGCTAGAATGGGGATGAATGAATCAATTGTAAGTATTTAGTTAGAGTGCCCTATCTTTTACATCATTTTTAAGACTTCAGATTCAGATACCACATCCAGAAATTTGTCCTGACCGTTGATCCGGAAATTTATTGTACATCTGTTGCTACAACTGACACATGACAACTTGAATCATGCGTTAAGACAGAATAGCGTCATAGTTGATGAATAAGTATCAGGATGGCCTTTGACAAGAAATATAACCAACTGCATAAAATTATATTTGTTCGAGTCCAGACCCTTGTTTAGGCAGACTAGATCAAAGCAAGTAACCATTCCCCAACTCTTCATTTGAGTTCTTTTTATTGATATCATTTACATTTGACAGGTGAGAAGAGCTCTTATAATTATGCATCAAAGGGATGAGATCGAGTACAAGCAAGAGCGACGTGTCATTGTACGAAAGTTGTAACCTGTTGCAAAATCATCCTGAACTATAAGAAATGTATTGTTGATGGCAATAGCATGCTTCAGTTATGTGATCCAGGGACATGATTAATGATTATAAAATCTTCACAGTAAAATATGCAACAGAAAGAGGAGCCTATCTTAACATTATTACATTTGCTCATGCTTAAATGAACAAGACCTAACATTTCGTCAAACCAATTGCAGAACTGGGTAAGGTCATTCATTGCATTTCTATTACTTTGAATTAGAGATTTAGTTGGACGTTCTTGTTATCTGTGGTGTAGTTAAAATTGGTAAGCACAAAATGCATTTCTTCCTGTTTTAGATGACAAACATCTTTTTGGCTAATTTTTTTTTTTATGCCTGATGTTTGATGGGCCAGTAGCACAATAGCATGTCATTTACCTGTTGGATCAACGAATTAAGTTGTTTATTATTATTATTATTATTATTATGTAAGATGTTATGTATTATTTTTATTATTGTTATTATTATTATTATTATTATTATTATTATTATTATGTAAGATGTTAAAATTATTTATTGAACAATAACATCTAAAATAATAATTTTCAATGGTATAATAATTAAAGTCTGCATTTATCATAGAAACTTTTAATATTAAAAATAATATTAGAATTTTCAACATTTTTATTTCAATAAATTTATGAATTATCTTATATATAATGTAAGTTGATTTTTTTTTTTTTAATACTTAGATTTAATTTGGACTTGTTTCTGAACAAGCATGAGCCTAACGGTAACTTAATTTGCTTGTTTCTGATGAGGAATAAAAATAAGGTCCAATAGTCATACCCAAAGCAATAAGAGCTGGTATGGTAAATGAGCTTCTCTTAAGAGATTTGAGGGTCAATTGGAGTCCTTGCCTTAAGGAAGTTTCGTCTAAGACATGGTCATATTTAATAAAGGCAATGTGCAGGACCTTGATAAGAGACAAAGAAGGTATCAACACCCCTTCCTGCTAGAAGGGTTTGTCTCTTGAGAGTTTCGAAAAAGAGTTGAAGGGTTCGTCTCTTGAGAGTTCGAAAAAGAGTTGAAGGCTGGCCAAAGGATCACATTTAAAAGGTCTTAATCATTTGAAGAGTTATTAGACTTATCAAATTGGCGCCATCTATGAGAATAATTGTTTGAGTTTCTTGAAGCATTAATTGCAAAGCGGTCTCTTAAACTCTCTTCTTTGAGGATTATAGTATTTATAGTCTTTTTTATCAAACCATTCGCTTGAGGATTTGAGACACCAACTACACCAAAAAATGTCTAAAACACTAGCTCACCTACCCTTTACTTCAAACCCAAATTAAAATGATGAGACATAGATTGACCTAGACCTAAACCCAATCAACAAAAACCAAATCATACGCCCATCTGAAACTCAATTTCAAACACCCTCTATAAATGCTACTGAACTTGATATAGACGCTCGCATAAGGAAGACAAATAGCCTGGGGAACTTAACTCCAGGTGGAAATGATGTTGGAATACCTGGATAGGATGTGGCGAGGGAAATAGGAGGGGAGTCTTTGCGCTTAGGGGAAGAGCCTCACAGAGAAGGCTCGCTGGCGAGAAGGAGCCCACATCCAAATGACATACCAGTACCCTCCAGAAGTCTAGTCTGAGGAAAAAATATAGAGCCTCTATTTGAAGCCACTCAACAAAGTGAAATTGATTTCAGGAGCAGGGGGAGATTGGCAGATAAGGTTGGAGAGACTGGCTCTGGTTTGAGAAGGAGAGATCAGGCAAGGATGCGAGACTTGATGTCGCATCTATCTGATGAAGAGACCTCACATGATGAAGGGGTATCGAGGGAAAAAGAGCCTATTGACCTGGAGGAAAAAATAAAGCAAATTGTAATACCCTATAAATTTTTAGCTCACATGCTTGAATTAATTATCAGTATATAGTTCAAAAATCTTAAAATTATGGGAAACAATTTTAGAGATATAGTTAGAAAGCAAACTTGTTACTTTTTCAGAAAGCGGTGGTGTCACAGTCTAACTTTAGACTATGACGGTCCTAGGGTACGGGGTAATGCCTAAGCCACCAGTGCCTCGAAGAACCTAAGCTTAAACTTTTACATTCATAACTTAACCTGTCATACATTTTAGGTGATAATTTTTTTTTTTAAAATATCATATTATCAATCATTCATGCAGAAAAACTGACAGAGTTTCCTTTGTAATTCTTACTTAAATTATCCGCAAAACATTTAAAAATGCACTCCCAATATAACATACATCCCCTTATATCCTCCATTAATCAATTTTAACTCAAAATGAACTTCAATAGTTCCATTCATATCATATAACATAAACATTTCATCTCAAACTCATGTATCATATATATGTACA
>CANXYC012279796.1:0-11638 GCA_948193065.1 Aleurites moluccanus
GAATCATTACCTCGCTGGGTTCGTGGCAATCCCAACACAAAATCCATGCTAATGTCAACCCACGGCTGTGAAGGGACTGGAAGTGGCATATATAATCCAGCATTGGTAGCAGCCCCTTTGGAAACTTGGCACACCATACATCTCTGCACATATTTCTCCACCTCCTTGCGAATGCTAGGCCAATAATAGGAAGCCTGAACCAGCTGCAATGTTCTGTCCCTACCAACATGCCCTTCCCCATCCAGTTCTTGGATAATTTGCAATCGCAAGCTACAGTCAGGAATACATAGTTGATTGCCCTTGAATAGAAATCCATCATGGATGAGAAAATCTGTTTTCTTTCCAGCCTGCACATCTTGTAAAACTGCAGAAAAATAAGGGTCAGTTTCAAGTAAGTCACAGAAAGAGTCAAGACCAGGAACTTGAACTCTCATGGACACCAGCAAATTGGTTCGGCGACTCAAGGCATCTGCAACCCGATTTGTGACCCCAGCCTTGTGCTTCACCACATAGGTAAACCGCTCCAAATATGCAACCCAGGTTGCATGTCTCGAAGACACCTTATCCTACTTCTGTAAATGCCTTAAGGCATCATGATCAGTGTAGAGAACAAACTCTCTGTGGAACAGGTAATGGCGCCAATGCTTTACAGCCTGCACAACGGCATAAAACTCCACATCGTAAATGCTGTAATTTAGTTTAGCACCAGACAACTTCTCACTGAAGTATGTCACAGGTCTGCCATTCTAACTTAGAACAGCTCCAATGCCAACCTTAGAAGCATCTGTGTGTAGCTCAAAAGGTAGTGAGAAATCCGGGAACACCAGAATTGGTGCAATAGTTAGGCGTTCCTTGATCACTTGGAAGGTCGTCTCAGCTTCGGCAGTCAACTCAAACTATCTACCCTTTATGCAATCTATGATTGGAGCCATGATATTGCTAAAGTGAGGGACGAAGCGCCTGTAAAAAGAAGTAAGACCATGAAAACTCCGAACTTCAGTGATGGTCTTGGAGTAGGCCATTGCCTTACAGCTTCTATTTTTGAGTCATCAACCTGCAAGCCATCTCCTGAAACCACATATCCCAAAAACAGAACCTTGGAAGCCATAAAAACACACTTCTTTGTAGCTGCATAAAATTTCTCCCTGCGAAGAACACTCAAAACTGCCCAAATATGCTGCATGTGATCTTCTGGATTAGCACTGAAAATTAAAATGTCATCAAGGTATACAACGACAAAACTGCCAATGAATGTCCTCAACAATTGATTCATTACACGCATAAAAGTACTAAGGGTATTAGACAATCCAAAGGGCATTACCAATTACTCGTACAACCCCTCACGTGTTTTGAAAGCTGTTTTCCATTCATCTCCAGGCCGAATTCGAATCTGATGATACCCACTCTTTAGATCCAGTTTGGTAAATATAGTTGCACCACTAATCTGATCAAGCAAATCATCCAACCATGGAATATGAAATCTGTACCTCACTGTGATCTTGTTAATGGCTCTGCTATCCACACACATCCTCCAAGATCCATCTTTCTTGGGTACCAATAGGGCTGGAACTGCACACGGACTCATACTCTCTTTGACGTGGCCCTTAGCTAATAGCTCTTCAACTTGCCTACGTAACTCATCATGCTCTCTGGGACTCATTTTGTAGTGAGGCCTATTAGGTAGAGTTGCTCCTGGCTCCAAATCAATACGATGTTGTATATCATGCAAAGGAGGCAATCCATCGGGCAACTCCTCAGGAAACACATCACCAAATTCAGCAAGTATAGGAGCCACCTCTTCTGGAATCCTTGCCGACTCTGTAATCTCTTTTCCAATCAACACAAAAACTATTTCGGTACTCTGCATCTCCTCATCAAATTGTACTAATGACAACAGATTAGTATTGGCCCCCTACAGGTGGGGTTTTAGCCACTGTTGGCTTACTAGGCACCAACACATCAAGATTCACGCTCCTATCATACTGCCATGGCTGCCCTAATAATAAATGACATGCATCCATAGTTATCACATCACACCACACAGCATCTTTATATCGTGCACCAATAGAAAAAGTGACTAAAGCTCATTTAGACACTGTTACCTCACCTCCCTTCTTAAGCCATGAAAGCTTGTATGAAGTTGGATGTTGTTCTGTCTTGATATCTAATTTCCTCACTGCCTCCTCAGAAATAAAATTGTCACAGCTCCCCGTATCAATGACAAAACAATAGACCTTGCCTAGAATGGTGCAAGTAGATTGAAAAATAGTCTTACGCAACCAGTCTTCTTCGTCTTCAGCCTTAGGAGTTAAACAAGACCTCCTCAAAACCAGGGCAGTTCCCACATCTCCCCCTACAAACTCTTCGTCCAAAGGCTCATCATCATACACTGGCAGTCCTTCAAAAGCATTATGTTCTTCCTCATAGTCATCATTGTCAACAAACACTACTCCTTTTCTAGCCTTCTTACATTCAGATTGCCTATGACCCATTTCCCCACAAGCAAAACACTTAATACCACTGCTACTACTAGCTCCCCTATTAAACTGATTACCACTCCCAGTAGTCTTGGTTACATTACCACCTACACGATTCATCACAGGATTTCTAATAAGATTATTACTAATGGGATTTAAGGAATTACCAAAACTGCTTGTTCAACAAGCTTGCTGCTTCTCGACCACAAGAGCCCTTTGGTGTGCAGCCGAAACAGAGACAACATCAAACATATTGACAGTGTCTTGAATCTAAACCTGTAGTCCTCCAATATACCGAGCCACCAACTGATCTTCTGTCTCATGAATCTCATTCCTGGCATTGAGTTGGTAAAATTCGGTGGTATAATCATCCACTGATTTGGTTCCCTACCTCAGATTCTGTAACAGCTGGGACATTAATCTTTGAAAATTATAAGGCAGGAATGTAGTCCGCAGGTGCTTCTTCATCTTCTCCCAGGAGGTTATCTTCAGTTTTCCCATCCTCTCACGTGACAGTTTTGCTTGCTGCCACCAAGCCGACGCTCGACCTCGTAGTCTGGTTGCTATTAAGGGAACACGTTTGTTTTCAGGCACTCCCTTAAATTTGAACACCTCCTTCACTGTAGCTAGCTAGTCTAGAAATTCCTCAGGTGCAAGGCTGCCATGAAACTCAAGGACTTCAGTTCGCATTCCAGCCTCCCAATGCCGCCTATCATCATCTTCCTCAACAGGTCTACATCACTTGCGAGGTGCCTCTTCAACGTACTCCTCTTCTGTACTCAAATCGTCCTCATCACTATCTGGATCACCACGACGATTCTGTTGACGATTTGGTCACCTCTGATTAGCCCTATAATGGGTATTTGTTCAAATCGTTCCTCCATTCGTGCCACCCTTTGTTCTAGGTCACGCTCGTTCCCCTCATTAGGACGTTGCTGCTGCTGTTGCCTTCGTGGAGGCATAGCTCTTTTTTTTTTTTTTCAAAGCGCAAACTCTGATACCAACTGACACAGCGGAATATCAATGAAAGATAAAAATAATATTACAATCCGTTGATTCGCGCACGAATACCGAAAAGCAATCTTCTATAACTTGTTGATTTTTGAAATACCAAGAAATATGCATCAACTTCGCGTTTTCTAGGGAAAACCGAAACTGAAAAAAAGTAGGTTTTATTATTCAACAAAGACTGCCTCTTATAAAACAAAATACGCCTATTTATAGGCTAAAAGGAAAAAATAAAACCCTAATGGGCTTTACAGGTTTCGGCCCAAAATAACAAAATAAAACAGTTTACAAAAAAAAAAAAAGAAGCGAATGCGCATAAAACTTCAGGAGGTCCGTTCAGGCTTTAAACGGATGATTTTGGGGTCAAAACTAGGCCGTGCTAGGTTCCCCGAGCATTGTTGTAGATCTCTGAACAAGCTTCGAAACAAGTACTGATAGGCCCCGTGGCTCATCCTGTGCTGAAAGTTATGGCCTTTTAAAGACGACCTGCACAAAAGGCCCTATCTTGTTTCTCCAAAAACTGTACAGCCCGCTCCTCTATTTGTTGGCCCGCATCACTAAACCTAACCTATTGGCTTGCCATTGCATGCCTACCACATATTTGGTGAAATGCCTAGTTTATTTGCCATTAGCCTATTGGTTTGTATTCCATAGGCCTACCATTTGAATGCCATTGTCGCCAGCGATGTTGGCATGCCAATTAACCTACCATTTTCCGCTACCGAACTAACTTTTGTTCCATGACTTTCTTAATTGCTAAACCAATTACCAATGATTGTATGTTATCTATTACATTGCCATTGTTCCTATTGATAACAGAATTGACTGATATTAAATTGATTGATATTGGAATGATTGATTGTTGTATGCCATTGTTGCATAAGGGTATCCCTTGTTATATTGACCCTATATGGCTTGACAGAGCTACCCATCCGACAGGGTAGTGGGAAAATATTGTCGGCGATGTGCACATTGTATTACTGATGCCCTAGCTAGGAGGGGCTATGGTCCTGGACATAGAGTCTGATAAGCCTTATGCTTACTGATACAGATATGATACTGGAGACCTATATGATCCATATATACAGATTACTGGAGATTGTATGATTTCTTTTCATATAGTCCATCCCTTTATCTATCTTTCTATATGATACCGAGCCTACACTGTATTCTTTGGCTATACTGTAACCCATTACAGATTCTATTTACTGTTATTTGACTTATTGATATTATTGCTCCATTGCTACCTACTGTTTTATTGTGGATGCATGTAGATTCACTGAGTATCATTTATACTCACTCTTTTCATTGTTTACCCATTTCAGGAGAGGAGTAGGCTGCAGAATCCCATTCTCTGTTCATCTGTGGATTTCTACTATAGTTATTTGATGTATACTTTCTGATATTTTGTATTATTATTATTTTGGTGTTCATTATCTAGCTGTTCTATGGGGTTATGTACGGGTTAGCTAGGAGATAAACAAGTATATATGTGATGATGTTATTATGAGATACCTGAAGATATATGAGTTATATGATGATATTGTGGTATGATATATGACTGTTACAGCCAATTGCAGAAATTTACAAAATGAATTACAAAATAGCATAATGGATGGTAATTAACTAAAATGAATAATATATTGAGGTTTATAGATTATACATGTGATACTAGGTTCTATGGGTGCCAGTCGCCATTGGCATCTCCTGTACCCTAAGACCGTCGCGGTTCGGGAAATCGAGTCATGACAGAGGTGGTATCAGAGCATCTAGGTTTACAGATTGTGAATCTAGGTTACAGATGAATAGTGCTAAATTACAGAGGAATAGTGACTAAGTACAGAATGGGGTAGAATTAAGTATACCATGGAGCATAGGATTTTCTTTGCCGTCCTTTGCTGTTATCATCTGTTATATGTTATTATTCTGCGTTTCTATCATTTTCTGAGACTATTTTCATTTTTCCCGACAGATTATAAAGATGTACGACGATAGGGATAGAGATACTAGGGAGGCAGAGGTAGCCTCCAATGAGTCACTAGTGAGGGAGATTACTGTATCAAAGGGTCCGTCTTGGTCCTGACCGACTTCAGAGAATTCTGAGAGGGGCGATGACTCCTGGAGAGTGGAGATGATGCGGGGTTTATTGGAGTTACGGAGAGAGATGGCTGAGATGAGGCGAGAGCGACAGCAGGTACCACCACCACCAGCTCCAGCAGTAGTGCCTCCACCTGTAGTACTAAAGGCAGTTCCAGTGGCACCAGCTCTTGTGCAGCCAGTAGGGGCTCAGAGGGAGCCAGCTATACAGGGAGGCCGAGGAGTGATAGAGGAGGGAGGAGTATCTATGTTTAGCTTTCTGTAGCTAAACCTACTTAAGTTCAGAGGAGATAGAGGTACAAATCCTGTTGATTTCTTAGAGAAGGTGGAGAAGGTAGTAAGGAGACTACCATGTTCAGAGTTGAGAGCAGTTGAGCTGGTTGGTCTATTGCTTAAGGGTAAGGTATATACTTGGTTTTCTAGGCATATGGAGCCCAAGCTTTATGGTGAGCACCCACCTACATGGGCAGAGTTTAGACAGAGTCTTGTTAGCGAGTTTATTACTGAGGGGGTGAAAACCCGTAACTTGGTTAGATTTGAGCAGCTTGAGCTGGGAGACAGATCTGTAGAGGAGTATGTGAAGGAATTTGTCATGTTGAGTAGATATGCTACTCATATTGTACCTACAGAGGCAGATTTGATTAGTAGGTTTTGGAGGGGTCTTCATGCTGCACTCCATAATGCATTGTTGGCTATAGAGTTCACTTCATTGACTACAGTGATTGATAAGGCTACACAAATGGAAGAGAATTACAAGACTAATAGGGCAAAGAGGGACCAAAAGAGAAAAGGGGGTCTAGGATCACAGGTTAGAAGGGGGAGAGCAGCTCCCATCCTAGGTAGGTAGAGCCAATACCTCAGTTTGAGCAGAGATCTACAGCTAGTAGACAGAGGAGGAGACTACAGAGTAGGGGACTGCCAGTAGTTCAGTTAGCACCTGCCTACTCTCAGGTTTCTTTGAGACTAGTTACACAGGCACCCAGCATTCCTACTTGTGGGTTTTGTGGTCGGAAACATGGAGGGGAGTGTTGGAGACGGACTGGAGCTTGTTTGAAGTGTGGCCAGTAGGGCCATTATGCTAACAGTTGTCCATTGAGGGTTGACCAGCAGCCATCTGTCATGGTTTCATAGCCAGTGGTATAGGCGAGTCAAAATCTGGGTAGAGAGGCTACAGCTAGAGGCAGAGGCAGGGGAGGACAGGCTCCTAGTGGTAGTCAGGCTTCAGCTGGTAGGGGTCAGGGCAGAGTGTTTGCTATTAACACCCAGGAGGCCCAGAGATCCGACAACGTGGTTACAGGTACCATCTTAATTCAGAATGAGATTGCATATGCCTTATTCGATTTGAGTGCTACTCACTCTTTTGTGTCACCACATTTTACACCCAAATTGAATAAGGAAAAGAGATTATTAGATGTGCCATTAATGATTGCTACTCCTATGGGTGATAGTGTGGATGTTGATTATTACTACCCTGATTGCATTATTGAGATTGATGATAACATCTTGCGTGCTGATCTGATTGAGTTGCCTATACGAGAGTTAGATGTTATCTTGGGTATGGATTGGTTGACGAGGCACCGGGCAGTTATAGACTGTTATCAAAAGAGAGTTAGATTTCAGCCTGAGGGGTAGCCAGAGTTTGAGTTTCAGGGTCATATTCGGGAGTTCCGGGTTAACCTGATTTCTGCTATCCAGGCTAGGAGGATGATTAGGAAAGGTTGTCAGCCTATTTGGCACATGTAGTAGATGTACAAAAGTTTTCTTTACAGTTGGATCCAATACCGGCTGTTCAGGAGATTCCTGATGTATTTCCTGATGAGTTGCTAGGATTGCCCCCTGATAGGGAGATTGAGTTAGAGATAGAGGTGCACGCAGGCACAGACTCTATATCTATTCCACCATACAAAATGGCTCCAGTTGAATTAAAGGAATTGAAGGTACAGTTACAGGAACTATTAGATAGAGGGTTCATCAGACCGAGCAGTTCTCCTTGGGGTGCACCGGTACTATTTGTAAGGAAGAAAGATTGCTCTTTGAGGATGTGTATAGACTATAGACAGCTGAACAAAGTCACAGTGAAGAACAAGTATCCATTACCTCAGATAGATGACTTGTTTGATCAGCTGCTAGGTGCCAGCCATTTTTCGAAGATAGATCTGAGGTCTGAGTATCATCAGCTGAAGATTAAGAAGGGTGATATGCCTAAGACTGCTTTCAGAACCCGCTATAGACATTATGAGTTTTTGGTATTGCCATTCAGGTTGACCAATGCACTAGTGGTTTTTATGGATTTAATGAACAAGGTGTTCATGTCATATTTGGATAAGTTTATCATTGTATTCATTGATGACATACTTATCTATTCTAAGAGTGAGGAGGAGCATATAGAGCATCTGAGGATTATTTTGCAGAAACTTCGGGAGCATCAGTTGTGTGCTTCCTTGGGCATGTGATATGCAAGGATGGGATTAAGGTGGATCCTCAGAAGATTGAAGCGGTTGCTAATTGGCCCCAGCCTACCAGTGTTTCAGAGGTGCACAGTTTTCTGGGTATGGCTGGATATTACAGGAGTTTGTGAAGGATTTCTCCCGAATTGTAGCTCCATTGACTAGATTGATGAGAAAACGGGAGCTGTATGTCTAGACAGATGAGTGTGATCGCAGTTTCTAGACTCTGAAGTATTGCTTTACCAGTGCTCCGGTGTTGGCATTACCAATTGAGGGGGAGAAATTCACAGTGTATTGTGATGCTTTACTAATTGGATTGGGATGCGTGTTGTTGCAGATTGGTAGGGTAATTGCTTATGCTTCTCTGCAGTTAAAGAAGCATGAAGTAAATTATTCGACACATGATCTAGAGATGGCAGCTGTGATATTTGCCTTGAAGATTTGGAGACATTACTTGTATGGATCGAAATGTGAGATATATACTATTCATAAGAGTTTACAATAAATATTTCAACAGAAGGATCTGAATCTTAGGCAGCGTAGATGGGTAGAGCTTCTTAAGGATTATGACTGCGAGATTCTTTATCACCCAGAGAAGGCCAATGTAGTGGCTGATGCATTAAACAGGAAATCAATTGGCAGTCTAGCTCATATTGTAATTGGCAGGAGGCCATTAATTCGACAGATGAGGGAGTTGGAAGATTTAGAAGTGGAGTTGGAGTTGGGATCCCAGGATCGAAACCAGGCTCTGATAGCCCAATTTCGGGTGAAGTCACTGTTGATTGATCATATTTAAGTGGCTCATGACAGGGATCATTATCTATTGAAGCTCAAGGGAGAGGTACAAAGTGAGAGGATGACAGAGTTCATAGTAGAGGATGGGATGTGGGAAGTGCATATGTGTACCAGACTTTGATGGGCTACGGGATCGGATTATGAGAGAGGCTTATTACTCAGCATACAGTGTACATCCAGGGATTACCAAGATGTACCATGATTTGAGAGATGTATATTGGTGGCCTGGGATGAAGAGAGATGTAGCTCAGTTTGTATCTAAATGCTTAGCCTATCAGCAGGTTAAGTTTAAGCATCAGAAGCCATCAGGGCTACTTCAGGAGATAGAGTTGCCAGAGTGGAAATGGGAACAAGTTACCATGGATTTTATAGTTGGTCTACCGAGGACTTCGAGAGGTTATGATTCTATTTGGGTGATTGTTGACCGTCTGATGAATTCTACTCATTTTCTAGAGGTTAAGACCAGTTATACGGCAGCTCAGTACGCATAATTATATGTGGATATAATTGTGCGACTTCATGGAGTTCCTTTGGTGATTATATCAAATAAGGGTACACAGTTCACATCTCTGTTTTGGCAGAAGTTTCAGGAGGCTATGGGTACCCAGTTACAGTTCAGTACTGCTTTCCATCCGTAGACTGATGGGCAGTCGGAGAGGATGATCCAGACTTTGGAGGATATGCTCAGATTGTGTGTTCTAGATTTCAAGGGTAACTGGGATTATTATCTGCCATTGATAGAGTTCTCCTACAACAACAGCTATCACTCTTCTATTGGTATGACTCCATTTGAAGCACTATATGGTAGGAAGTGTAGATCTCCAATGTGTTGGGTGGAGCTGGGAGAGAAGCAGCTAGAGGGGCCAAAGTTGATCACAGAGAATATGGAAAAGGTTCCTATGATCAGAGATTGGATGAGGACTGCCTTCAGTAGGCAGAAGAGTTATGCTGATCCGAAGAGGAAGGATGTACATTTTGCAGTTGGTGATCATGTCTTCCTTAAGGTCTCACCGATGAAGGATGTTATGAGATTTGGGAAGAGGGGTAAGTTATCACCAAGGTTTATAGGCTCATTTGAGATACTTGAGAAGATTGGTAGTGTGGCCTATAGATTGGCTCTTCCACCCAGTATGAGCCACGTACATCCGGTTTTCCATATATCTATATTGCGAAAGTATGTATCCGATCCATCGCACATATTGGAGGTACAAGATATGGATCTCAGTGATGATCTGTCTTATGAGGAGATTCCAGTGAAGATTATTGATCGACAGGTCAAACAGCTACAGAATAAGGAGATCCCGATGGTTAAGGTGCTATAGAGGAATCAGTCCATAGAGAAGTGTACTTGGGAGAGCGAGTAGGAGATGAAGAGCAAATATCCATTCCTATTCCAACAGTGAGGTATGTTTTATTTAAATTCGAGGACGAATTTATTTGTAGGGGGTAGAATGTAATACCTTATAAATTTCTAACTCACATGCATGAATTAATTCTCAGTTTGTAGTTTATTAGTCTTGAAATGGTGGAAAATAATTTTAGAGACACAGTTAGAAAGCGAACTTGATACTTTTCCAGAAAGCTACGGTGTCGGGAACATTGCCGAGAAATGAGTTGTCCGGCCAACAGAAGAATTTTTGAAGTTGATCTAGGGGTAAAAGATCACCATAATTTATGTATAATTTTTGTAAAAATAAATAAGTGAAAATCATTTAGGAACATTAAAAAGTAACTAATGGCATAATTGTAAATAAATGAAAGTTTAAGGTGAATAGTGAAAATTGGTCGGTCGAGATTACAAAATAACTCCGGAACTATTTTTATAAATAAGTATAAATTAAAATAAGCGTATTGACTCTTCACTCTGATATCTAAATCTTAACACAATTGATAGAATAAATTACAAAAGATTTTGGACCAAAGTGTAATGCATGAAAGTCGGAGGAGTTAGTTGTAATTTACCAAATTGATTTTTTGTCACGGTCCTAGGGTACAGGTAATGCAAAGGCTACCAGTACCTCGACGAACCAATGCTATTACTTAAATTTTACTTTTACAAACTAATCATGTCATTAATAATCATATCTTAAACATATGACACATTTTAGGTGATAATTTTTTTTTTAAAACATCATAACATTTCTTACAGAAAATCTGACAAAGTTTCCTCTAAAACTCGGACTTAAGCTATCCGTAAGAATTAAAGACTTACACTTTCAATTAAACATACATCCTCTTTTAACCTCCATTAGTCAATCACAACTTAATATACACTTCAATGTTTACATTCACATCTCATATTATATATACATCATATAAATTTTTCATATCATATATATGTAACATTAACATTCTCATATCAAACTTGGTTAACATTATGATCACTTTAAAACATTAAACTCTTAGTTATTCTAAGCCCTATATACATTATACCAAGGAACTTCTATACATAGGAGTAATCTCAATACATACATCTGTAATCCAAGGCTGAAGATGATGTAGCCAATGGATATCTGCCTCACTAAGGTCCTGAAAACATTAAACAACTGAGGGGTAAGTATAAGATTATACTCAGTGAATCTAAATATATGAATATGCAATATTATTCATGAAAAACCACATCTATCCATTAATGATCTGTATATAATCAATAATTGATTATGGAATGGTGAAATACATATCATGAACCATAATGCATATAATATAACAGAAATGAGTATCTGTAACATATCATAATATATCATATACTGTTACTTCACTTCTCTTCCTTCACATTTCCACCCAATCACACCATTTCCAACCAATCACACCATG
>CANXYC012280265.1:0-11481 GCA_948193065.1 Aleurites moluccanus
GTCCATTTTTCCATCATTTGATCCAATGGTTGGATTTAATCAAGCCTAAACTATTATCCTAGGATTATAAACACTCTATAATCCCACATTATGAAGGAAAAGACCATAATGCCCTTAGTGCACACCGAATCACCTCAATCACCTCAATTGAGCTGCTTACCGGGAACTGTTTTCAACCGGGTTTATTTTTCCGTATAATTTTCAAATAAACAAAATAATACCATTTACATTAAATTTTATTCTTTTCTTTCTTCAAATATAATGCTAAATCCATAAAAACTCGAAGGGGCTGTAAAATGATCATTTTGCCCCCAGTTCACCAAAAACTCAAAATTTCCCGATTTTGTCTTAACTGACTTTAAACCACTTCTATGCCTAAAATTAAGTCATATAACATGCATAACTATCAATTTAATGCATATATACATCATATGAGCATATTATAAAGAAAGAAAAAAATTCTCCCTAAGTCCCCCTTAAGGGTCCCTATAGGGTTTAGGTTGAGGTGTTACATGGGAACTCAGCGAAGAGGCCTTTGCCGAGGTGGCATTTGGCAAAGTGGGAATTCAGCGAAGTGGGATTTGCCGAGGTAGCATTTGGCGAAGTAGAGAATTGGTGAAGTGGGATTGTCGAAGTGGAAAGTGGTGAAGTGGGAATTAGCGAGGCAGTGGCCTATTTATGGAGAGGCAATAGCCTTTTTCTTTTTCACGATAATTTCTCTCTTTACTTCTTTCTTCTTCATTTCATCTCCTATCTCTCTCCAATCTATCCCATTTATTTTCTAGTGCACTAATACTCAGAATTAATGCATTAACTCATTATATTCTCTCATTTATTAAGGCTTAAGTCAGCATTTCTAAGACAAGATTCTTCAAGGACTCAGTTGGGAAAATAAGGTGATTTTCTCCGAACTCCATTTTTCTTATAGATTAAGATTTTTGGTAGTTAAAATAATTATTTATGAGTTATATAGAACCTGTTATGTGCATTTAAGGCTATTAATTATGAGTAGTATAGTAGGTATCAGAATTTATGAGTTTTGATGAATAGTAATATGAATAGTGACCACATTCATAATTTCATATTTTCTTAAGAGATAAATTAAATTGATGTTAGGAAACAATAATAAAGACTATAAGATGGTGGAAATTATAAGAAATCATATTGTGTGTCATTATTAAAGAAACCCTAATTTATGGAATTTGAGGATTTGTTTAGGTTTGGTCAGTTCGAGGATTTGATGAAGCTAGTTAATTAAGCAAGTGTTGACCGGATTAGTAGAAAGAATTGATGAGAGGTAAGTTATGAATTACATAAATACATATTTCTTCTTGTGAGATAAATCATTAAATATTCATGTATATGCTTTATGATATAAATCCTTTATTGGATTACCTTCTCCATGTAAACACTAAATATATAAAATGACTTGGTTACCTTCTTGAACCAAGATCATAAACAAGCCTTTAATATGTATGATATATGGTCTCTTGACCAAATCTGAAATTTTTTGTGAACCTCTTATTATGATGACCTATGATATGCATAAGTATAGAACGATTTTCCTAATGAGAGTAAATTCATTGGTCCATGTGCACAATGGGAGCCCAGCTAATAGGGTTTTTATCAGTGTTCCACCTAGAGGGGGCCATGAGCTCTAGGCATATGCCCGTGCAAGCATATGTACACGTTAAGGTAGCAAGGCTACTGATACGCATGATATGATATCAATTCTATCTTATATGTGATTTGATAATGCCATCCTTTGCAAGCATTCTTATATTCTAAATGAGAACCATGATTTGACTTATGATATGATTTGATAGCGCTAATTGTTGTAAGCACTCATATTCTTCCTCAAGTATAAGCTTATGATTCTTTCATGCCTAAATATATGTTTATGTATATGTTCATGATTTGATACTCAGATTCTTGATTTACCTAACGCATTATATAGTTCATATCTTATTGAGTTGAAGGCTCATTCCTCTTCTATGGATTTTAGGTGCTAGTGTAGCTCAAGAGAGAGCTAATCCAGAGGATAAAGCTTCTTGATTTCTTCTTCACAAGAAGCTTGGATGTAATTATGCTGAATATTATTATTTTTGTTATGTATATATAAATTTGTCTATTGAGAAGTACTCTTTTAGAGCTCTGTAGATAGATATGAATGGTTTATTTTATTGCCATGGATGGCATTTATAGATTCTCCTTTATTCCATATTAATGTGAGAATTGTCTTTTGATTGGTAGGGAACAAGCGGAGATGTTATGATATAAAAATGATAAATTATGAGATATGATGTTTTGCATTGAAAATGTAAGCTATTATGTATGAGACAGGTTAGTTAAGAGTTCTACGGGTTTATGGTGGCCTTATGCCTACCCTTGCCCTAGGACTGTCACACCAGTGGTATTAGGGTGTGACATAAATGCTCAATGGAATGAATTAATGCAAAAATATAGGTTGTTCAATAACCATTAACTTCATACCAACTCATATAAATATTCTTCAGTTTAAAAGAGTCGTTTGGGTATATTAAATGTGCATTTAATGCAAATCTTCATGCTTGCAATGTTTATTTTTTTGTCCGTTATCAAAGTGTAGCTACAGCTACACAAGGAGTAGTGGGCGCTACTTAAGAAGTAGTGGGGGCTGCTCAATCTAGAATGAAGAAATTCACGGCTGCGACTCAACTTGTAACGGTGATGAATTTTATAAGTAGAGGGCATGACTTTTCATCCAATTTCTCTAAGATGTTTTTGTGTCTTCTGAGCTTTCTTAATAGGAGGCGCTAGGCTTCTGCTCACTTGGACCCCTGAGCTTCTGGACCTTCTAGACCTCATAATTACAACGGTGACAAGTTTGTAGCTGCTGCTACTAAACTTCAACTTATGTAGTGGTGGGGACTTAAATAAGTAGTGGACGCTGCTTAAACCTTTTCCCATATTTCAGCTACTTGACCTACTAAACTTCTTAGTAGCGGCTGCTACTGCTTTGTAGCAGGCGTGACTTAATAGGTAGCAACAATTGCTTAACTTGTAGTGGACGCGACTAAGTCTGCATCTCTAAAATTTGTCCATGTGTCTGCTAGTAGTGGGGGTACTTACTTAAGTAGTGGGTGCTGCAAACTAGCAAAAGGTAATTTGAAAAATGAACCTTGCATATAATCAAGCAAACAAAGTTAGTTGATTAATTAGTTGTTTGTACCTATAAAAATGAGCATCTTAGAATACTAAAGGTCTAACAATTAACACGTCAGGAAATAAATTAAAAAAGAAAAAAAATAGAAATCCATTAAACAAAATGCAGCCGTTTAATAAATTAAAAAAAAGAAAAAAATAATTGTATTAACAAATCTAACGAACCCTAATTAACAAATCTCTCTTTTTTAACTTAAATCCTAAAAAATAAAATTCCTAAAAATTGTTATTTAAAATTCTTCCATTTTTTCTTTTCGTTTCTTGTGCTTTCTAGGTAGCCAAGCAAAACATTAGTCGTTCTTTTTCAGTTAATTTCCCTATCTTCTTTGAATATATTACTAATTATATATAATTTTTCCTTCATTTTCTCTACAACTGAATAACAGAGCCTTTTTTTATCATTGAAGCAAAAGTGAAACTCGGCCTCCCAAATTCAAATGCCCACCAAAAGCTCTCAACTGTTCTTTGTCATTTCCACACTGTAACTCTAGCCCAAGAAAACTTCTTTTTCAATACTACAAATTTATAGCTCGGATCAAACCTTGTCATTCTCTGCCTCTACTTTTATAATCTAGGTTCCTACTATGTCATCTTCATCAAAGTCAAACCGGTGATGGCCAAGGGCATTAGTCGCATGGAGGAGCAAGAAGAGCCCATCAACCCACTAATTGGATGCTTATGTGCTGCTGAGCCATGGAAATTAAGATCATTGGAGAGCTCAAATATAATGGGGAGCGTTAGAGATGAGATTGGAATTAAAGAGAATGAAGGAATTGTTTGTTTAGTTTGAAGGGATTGTTTGTTTACGTGGTTTTAAGAATGTAAGACAAGTGTTTGATTAGAAAGGATTAAAATTAGAGGTTAATAAGACGAAACGAGCTATGAAATTGAATTTAAAAGTAAAGAGTCTGAGAGGGATAAGAGATTGATTAAATGATTGTTGAAGGAGGATGAGATTGAGTTTTGTTGCTCAAAGGTTAACAAATTTATAGTGTTTATATTAGAGAAATTGCCCCAGTAAACTCTTGTTTATGAATTGATGATGTAAAATGCTTATTTTAGCATTTTAAACTACTCGGAACTATTTGAGAGTAAGAGAAATTTAGGGTTCTTATTAAATTTTAGGAGTCTTATTAATTTAGGCTTATTAGCAATCTTGATATATTTTTTAAGCCTAAACGATGACGTTTTGGCTTAAAAAAATACATACAATAATTATTAACCAGTAATTAATAAGAATCCAGCTTCTTTTAGTCTGATTCATCAGATCCGAAGGAGGTTTGACCTTCGGTTGACGCCGATAAGTCTGGCACAGTCTGGTTTGTCTGTATTGGAGTCAATTTTGACCTCCTGTCGATCACCAATCAGTCTAGCATGCTCTAAGTCTGCTTGAGGTTTAAAAACACGTGTTCAAAGCTACCCCCCATCGCTTTTACCTAAGTCTGAAGGGTAAAAGTGATGTAGTGAACCATATGGATTTCTGTCTGCTTGAAATGGGATAGATGTGTTTTGACTGCATTTTGGAGTATCTGCTAATGTGTAAGTCTGTTTTGACAACTTTGAGCATTTTCTTATTTTTAAGGGTTTTTTTTTATGTTTTCTATACTACATAAACATCCCTTGTTTTATTCGGACAAATAATAGCTCTGAAAATAGAGAAAAATTATACGATTTTGATGGCACTAACGACGCTGCATTTTTAGTTGAAACAGATCCGATATCGCAATTTCGTGCTTTTTTGGGATGCGAAGGGACATGATGGTCATTTTCAAGATTTCAAAAAGGTATATAAATAGGGGTTCCCCTTCCATTCTTTTTATCTTCATTAAGTTTCTTCAAATCACTTCTCTTTCTAAGGCTTCTCTCTCTATAATTTTCTCTCAACTTTTAGTATAGAATCTAAGCTGAGTCTATTCCAACTAGGGGTCATCAAAGCTACGAGGTCCCTTGGGAGAATGACAATCCTGAGAATCTTTTGCAAGAGCCTGAGGAGAACATCTCTTGGGACGACAGGATTGATGTATTTTTTCTTCTTCTACTCTTTTCCATTATACACTGTTTCTTCTTTTTATTCATTTTTTCTTGTCATTTTTTGCTCTTAGCATGTGACTATTAAAAATAGGGGAGATAGATTGAACCTCACCTATGTACTTGGGAACTTGCATTATAGAGTATTAAGAGATGCCTTTAAATAGACAGGGTTTACATCATTTCTGGGACTCACACTCCCTGTTGAGAGTAATATTTCCTTGATAAAGGCATTAGCTGAGAGATGGTGGGATACCACCAATACATTCCACTTTCCTTGTGAATAGTTGACTATAACTCCCATAAACTTGTGCATACTGACTGGGTTGTGATTCAGATCTTGCTCATTCGAGACCTTCCCCGACTGGTGAGTCCTTTCCTTCCAAGGAGATGGTGAGATTATTAGGATAGGATCCTTCCCGTGTCCAGAATATAGTTATACACACATGGATGTAGGCATGTATGAGAGACATGGAGCCTTTTAGCAGAGAGTTTCCAGCGGTTGAGCCCGTGGCTCGCCTTATGATGTTGACACTAGCGGGTTGCACCTTTGCTCATACCCGTCAGAACATAGTTGATCTCAACATTCTTCCCATTTTGATGGATCTAAGCATGTTTAAGACATATGGCTGGGCTGGAGTTATTTTGAGTACCATGTATTGAGAGATAACTAATTTGTCCCGAGGAGCACTTACTTCTTTTGAAGGGACATTCTTCATTTGGGAGGTACATTTTTGTTTTGCGCCTATTTTCATATTTCTACTTGTTATAACTGTCTGTTTGTATGACTCTTTTGCCACTTTTCAACTCTAGGCTTATGAGTATTTTCCCACACTTGCCCCTACATTGGATGCTCCCACGCTTAATACAATCCTTTCCGATATTAGGTGGAACAGGGAATATAATATGAGGCCACCGAGGCGCGACTTTCACACTATTAAGGAATTCTTTGGTAGCCTTGAACTTTCTTAGGTAAATACTTCTTCTTTTAGTTCATTGTTTTCAATTCTGACTTGAAATACTGATTATGACTTACTTGTGCAGAGGTCACCGAACCCCTTTTGCAACCAAAATAGAGTTGATGATAGCTATGCTGCATAACTATTTCGTGATGTCATTTTCTCAGTTACTGCTTCGCTCTACATTATACAAACTATAATATATAGGGGAGAGAATCAGAGTTCAGACATTGGGGCAGTGGGCCACCCCTAAACATCCTCTGGTTGACAAGAGATGGGGCTCTAATATCCATGTCATAGATGATTCATATGCCAGTTTTCCTGTAGTTATGTTCCTTCATCTTGAGACTCCTTACCCAGAGTTCTGCTAGACTCACCTGATGGGCCGTGTTAGAGATCTATGCCGACTTTCTGCTAGTTCTACTTCTAGAGCTTAACCTGACATGCCTCTAGTGGGTAGTAGTTCAAGGGCGTCTGCTATGGCTCCTCCAAAGACTAGAGTTCTAAGCTCGAGTGTGAGACACAGTGATGAGGTCGCCTTTAATCCTTTATTAGAGTTTACTGGAGACATCCCTTAGATTGGAGGTGATGGTCAGATGAGGATCTACCACAATCTGGATGTGGTTCTCTCTCTTGCCCTAGACTTTTATGAGAATATTGTGGTATGTGTTTCTTCTTACCTCCAAAAATGATCTTTTGGTAAATTTTATTGCTTATGTTGTTCACATTATCAATGCAGATTCCAGATGATTATACTCAACGAACTTATCGGATAGGGCGCCAAATAGAGATGGCTATCACCTTCTTATTGACTCAGCTAGAGATTGACAAATGGGCCCATCAATAGGAGGATCCTCACCGCTGGTGGAGGAGAAACTGAGATCTTGATGTTGCTTTCTGTTTTTTGCTCTCTTTCTTCTTTATGAACTTTTGAGATGTACATAATGCTTATATTTTTATGTTTTATGGATGTTGGATGTATACATGCTATGATGGTTATACACCCTTTATTTGAATGGATATTTATGCAACTGATATTTTATGTTATCATGCAAAATTTATGTAAATTTAATACAAGAACATGCTTAAAATTTATGCAATGCATGTCGTAAAATGCCTCGACAAACCCATTTTGAAGCTTCCTTGCTTAAAAGTTGAAAAATCAGTGCTGCCATCAGCAAGAAAAAAGACTACTGCCAGAAAGAAAAGGTGATGTCGTCAAGAAGAAAGGCATCTACTGCCAAGGGGCTTTTGAGTAGCTGGTGGCGTCGCCAACTAGGCAAAAGGCTTCCATCAGGCAAGGTTGGCAGTGCCACCAGCATCCTGGTATTTTTTCGATTTTGGTTCAATTTTTGTCTATTTAAAGCCCTATTTCTTACGCAAAAGTCATTATACACTGCTCTTCTTCTTTTTTTTTTTTCAATAATTTTCTTGCACTTCATCTCTGCTTTTTAGAGTCAATATTTTTTCCATGGACCCCACTTTAGCTATTACATCTTTCTATGGACCAAGAACCTAGACAAAGTTGATAAGATTAACTTAGGTAAGTATGAGATCAGTTCTGTTTTGACCCTAAGAGGAGCTAAAGTAGATTGGGACTTCATGAATGCTTGTCTGAATTTTAAAGATCCAGCTGACCATGTATTCCACTTTGGAGTTAGCATGGAGGAGATGTGCCCTACTTTCGAGGAGTTTAGTGTTATCCTGGGTAGCAATCCGGATGCTATTTTAGCTGTTCCAAAGTTTAGGGTCAAACTTTTTCTTCCTTTTAGGAGGCTTCTAGGTTTGGATCATGATTTGGCTAGTTCCATCATTCAGGATGATCAGGTTAACCTTGCTGCAGTGATAGAGGAGTTCTAGGATCTTGAGGATCCTCATAGGCAGAAGTTCAGGATGCTAGCTCTGGTTTTTTGTCTAACCGCTGGATGTCTATTTTCCAGTTCACCTAGCCGAAAGGATATACAAATAGTAGATTTAGTTGCTCAGATGGAGCAGGGCTATTCCATTACGAGTCTGCTTCTGGTTGAGACTCTTCTTAGCTTGGATGCTAATTACAAAATGGCAGGATCTTAGTCAGTAAACCCAATCATCCTTCAAGTATAAAACTTCTTCTTTTCTTGGCTTTTTTATGCTTAGATTCCTTTCTTAATTTCTATTTTTTGCTTTAATATGACTTAGGTCGGTTAAAGGATCACCTTTAGGTAGTGAGTCCTTCAGATAGGCTACTCTATTCTGCTATTAGGTACCACATGCACAGAAACTTGATACGCTTTAATTCTTAGAGGGAGTGGACTTCTTGGCTGTTGGAGCTAGATCTGAAGGATCTCTTATGATATTGCCCGTGCTATAGGATCAGTTTCTTTATCACGATGAGTTATGGCTATAGGATGGTTTACTTGATGGGCATAGGGTTGACCACATTTTATCAGGGTACTAGGATTATGAGGTAGATGGGTCAGTCTTAAGGTATTCCGCCAGATGGGGTTACTTTTTCTACATCCTTAATCACTAGTACTGTTGCCCAGGACATAATGAATGGCTAAAGGAGGTCTACACGCTTTGTCAGACCAGCTGGCTTGTCAGATAAGTTGGACGAATATGATGTATGGTTTATCACTTCTATTTGGCCTATTGAGAAGATTAGGCGGGTTACCTTGATAAAAGAGTTGGAGACAGGGATGGAGACAGACAACTCACCTATACCTATTACTAACACAGAGGCATTAGCTGGTAGAGCGATAGAGGTAACATAGATAGATTTGCCTGATAAGAGGGATTCTGAGAAACCAGTTGATGCTAGAGACTCTTAAAAAGTGATTACTAATAGAGATTCTAAGAGAGTAGTTGGAGATGGAGGTTTTGGAAGACCAGCTAAGGACAAGGATTTTGATGGTGACAGGGATATCACCGTAAGAGGAGGAAGACTCGTAATTAGGAATTTTCTTTTTTAGCTTTTGTCCACTTTTTATTGTGACTTGGATGCTTTTAACATTTGTTTGAATTTTGGGATTTTGATGAATAAATCGAGATAGGATATTTAACATGATGAATGAGACAGGATTTATGACTTATGACTTTTGAATTCTTGTTAGATTAAAGATAACTAAAATGAGACATCTTTCTTTTTCTTTTCTTTTTCTTTTTTTTTATTGCTCTAATTTTTTGTTCGAGCCTCCCTTTGGGGTTTTTTAGTCCCCCAGCTGCTCTAATTTTTGACTAAACCACCTTATCAAGTTTTTAACTTAGCAAGCAATAGTCAATTAATCTTGGTACAAAAAAAATGATACTTTTATTATGATTTGGACCGTATCCAAAGTGGGCTACCTATGTATCTCTGTAACACTTTCACATTTAACTTATTTTCTTGGAAAAATTAGGTCCTTGTTGTTTTGTTTACATAACTTACTATCATCGTACAAAGTATCTCTTTAGCTAATCTAGATTACATGGATTTGAAAATTCATTCTCATCCATAGCCATGAGTATGACTCCTCCACCAAATAGAATCTTCTTGAGTATGTATGGACCAACCTAGTTAGGTCAAAACTTCCCCTTTGGATCATAAACTGAAGCTCTGATTTCTTTTAAGACAAAGTTTCCTTCTTCCAAACCTTTGTCAATCACCCTTTTATTGACATCTCTGGCAAGCCTCTATTGATAACCCTAAATCTTATACAAGGCATCCATCCTTTTTTCATCTATAGTGTTCAGTTGATTATGATACCCTATGATCCATTCTACTTCATCTAGCTGACTTTCACACATAACCCTAGCAGATCAGATTTGCATTTCAATTGGAAGAATTACTTCCATGCCATAAATTAAGGAAAAGGGAGTTGCCCGAGTCAGGGTTCGAATGAGAGTCTGATATCCCCATAATGCATATGGAAGATGTTCATGCCAGTTCCTATGATCGGTGATCATTTTCCGTAGGATAGTCTTGAGGGTTTTGTTTTCTGCTTCAATTGCCCTATTCGTCTACGGACGGTAAGGTGACCTATGATGCTAGATCTTTTCTCTTTTGAATAGATCGACTACTTCTTTTTGGAAGTACGAGCCATTGTCTGTTATTACCTCAAAATGTAACCCGTTTCGATAGATTGTATTAATTTGAACGAAATGTGCTGCCTTTTTAGCACTCAACACCTGATAAGATGTTGCTTTTACCCATTTTGTGAAATAGTTAATGGCCACCAAGATATACTCATGCCTATTTAAGGATTTTGGATTGATTCGACTAATGACATCTATTCCCTTGTTTGCAAACGGTCAGGGAATTGTAGTCGGCAGTAGTGGAATAGGAGGCTTATTTTGTAATTTGACAAAAATCTGACACTTATGGCATTTTTGTACATACTTAGCACAATCTTCATTCATGGTTAGCCAAAAGTATCCAAAATTTATAATCTTCCTTGCCAAGGCAAAACCATTCATATGAGGCCTTGCTCTCCACCATGAACCCATTCCATGATCTGTTGAGGTTCTTCTTTCGTCACACATCTAAGGTAGATATTGTTTCATGCCCTTATATATAACACATCACCATTTAGGATGAAGTTATTAGCAAGCTGCCTTAATGTTATGTGGTCTGATTTTGACGCCCCTTCTGGATGTTGCTAAATTTTTATGAAGTTGAATATGTCCCAGAACAATGGTTTCACATCGGCTAGTTGAATCTGTATGCAAGTAGTATCATACCATAATTGTCACCATACTTCAATCACCACTAGTTAGATGATCTCAGTACCCATCATATCTATCATGGAAGCCAGAGTTACTAAAGTTTCGGCAAACTGATTCTTAGCTCGAGGTAGATAATAGAAAGATAATTCATGGAAGTTTTCTGTGAGATTATTTACTCGTTGAAAGTAAAGCACTAAATGTTCTTCTCTTATCTTCCATTTACTAAGAGCTTGGAAGACAATCAGATTGGAACCCCCATATACTTTTAGGTAATTGATTCTCATATTAATAGTGCATTCTAACCTGCATATTCAACTTCATTATTGGTTACTTCGAAAGCCAATTTAATAGTCATAGGCAAATGATCTCTATATGGCGTAACTAAAATGACACCAACTCTGAAACTCTTACTATTAGCTGCACCATAAAAATACATCTTCCACACTTCTTGCTCTGTTTCTATAAAATTGTCACAGCCCAACTTGGGAGCCATGACGGTCCTAGGGTACGGGTGATGCCAATGCTACCAGTACCGCGAAGAACCCATAATTCTATACTAAAATGGCATGCAAAAACAAATAAACATAAAATAGCTTAGAAAATTTAA
>CANXYC012280512.1:0-10049 GCA_948193065.1 Aleurites moluccanus
AATTATACTTTTGACCCAAATTTTTTTTTATTTGCATTTTTACCCCAAAACTTTCTGTAATTTATTTTGTCTATTCTGTTTAGATTCAACCTCAAGTGTGGGGAGTAAAATATCTAATTTATAATTGTTATATCCTTTAAAAATAGTTTTGGGTCATTTCTGGATCCCAGACAGTTGATTTCCAAAATTACCCTCAAAATTGCCTTTATTTACAATTATGCCATTACTCTCATTTTCAGTGTTCCTAAATATTTTTCAACTCTTTCATTTCATCATAATTTCACATAAATTTAACTTATCAAAAATTCTTAAATTAGTCGGACTGCTATTTTCCTGGCAGTGTTTCCGACATCGATAATTTCCGGAAAAATATTGCATTTGCTTTCTAACTGTGTCTCTATAATTATTTACTATGATTTGAATACTTTTAAACCATAAACTGAGAATTAAATCATACATACAAGGTGGGGCTTTCTTGGGCATTACAAAAAAAGAATAAAATTGGGGCGCGTGGAGCCTCAAAATTAATATAAAAAATTAATCTGGGTTTTCCTAAGAAAACTGTCAAGTCGAAAAGGAATTTCACTCCGAAAAGGCAATCCGATCGCCTCTCCTTCCTCAAATCATTTCACAAGGTGGAACTTCATTCCGGAAAGGCACTCCGATCGCTGCCTCCTTGAAGAGCAAGAAAAAAGGTACCAATTCCTAAACTTGATCTTTTTTTTTATCATTTTGTTTAAGATTTCTTAAATCTGTCTCTTTTTTCCCTTTCTTTAATTTAGTAAAGCATCAAAATAAAGAACAGAACATAATAAAATCAGGCATAAAATCATACCAACTCCCTTGTAAGAAGAGAGAATTGTGTGGGTTTTGATTCTTATTCCAAGGATATGCAGACAAACTATTTCAAAGCTGCAAATCCAAAAATGTTAGAAAATCATTTTTTCCCAATTTACATTGCTTATTTGCTTTTTTTATTTTCTTTAAAATTAGACTTTTGGGGAATGAGAGATCAACCTAGAACCCATAAGGACTAGAGCTAATGTCCCCTATTTTGGGATTTTTAGTTGTAATAGTTAATTTACTTTATTATTTTCTTTACTTTAAATTGCTTTATGTTTTTATTGCTTTATTTATTTATTCATTCATTTTATTTGTCATTCTTTAGTTGTTCATAAAAATTGCTTTAAGTCGAATTTAAAATTAAAAGCCAAATTCAACCAAAAACCTAGTCCCCAAATCCAACCTGATTCCAAGGTCTAGTGCATTTTCCTTTGGGATAAAATTGGAGTCACAAATAGGTTTTTACCTTAAATTTTTTCATAAAAATAACTTAAGGTGACGACTCCCCAATCCATTTTCAAAAAATCAAAATCAAAGTGCAACTCACAAAATGGTGCGAATGTTGCCTCAATCGTGAGAAATCACCCAAAATGAGTATTCCGATTTCAAGCGGACAAGACGATGTGTTCAAGCGAGACCTCACACTTCTCTCTCATTCTTGTGAATTGCTTTGCATTCTTTTCTCTCTTTCAAAAATCATTGACTTTGAAATCACATAATTCCCATCCGTTTTCCTCTCTCTCCTCGTTCATTTAACCGTAAGTTTCTATTTGTTTTCTTTGTTTATTTTTTTTACTTTTAAGATTATTTAATCTAAAGTTATCTGAGTGTGTTTTGCTTTTAAGATTATTTAGTTAGAATCAGTTTAAAATTTTGGATAGTTATTTCGAGTCTGTAAAATGATTTTGAATGTTTTTGTACTACCTTTTGACTAATTTTGACTCTACTAATCTAAAGTATATAGTCGAAGTTGTATGAAATTCAGTCAAAATTGCATGAAATTTAGTCGAAGTTAGATAAAATTTAGTAGAAATTAGTCGAAATCAGATGAAATTTAGTTGAAGTTAGTTGAAATCAGTATAAAATTAGTCAAACTCGGTTGAAATTAAATCGAAGTCATTTGAAAATACGACTAATTTATTTTTATATAGGTTTCTACTGAGACGTATGATGATCTTATAGTGAGGTACCTTAATGGCCATGTTATTATGAATCATTAATATTGAAACTGTCACATTTATTCAAAAAAAAAAAAAAAAAAAAAAAAGAAACTGTCACATTTAACTCTTGAAAAATGGTGAATAATAATAAATGCAAGCAGCAGTTTTTCAAGGGATTTTGGGGTCATAAATGGTATAACTTCCTTATTCACTTTGTATCCCATCCTTTATTTTTGAAGTCGTCTTTCTACCCATGACCTCTGACGTGACAAATCATTCTCTTTTCTTATTCATTACTACTATTCACAGTCAATTTACTTTTGCATGTGCTTGATCACAATCAATTTGCATGTCTATCACGCTTATAGTAATGAAGGATCTTGAAAGAAATATAATTTTATTTATGTTGTTCTTCTTTACTTATCCATGAAATGACTGTTGGTTATAATAGAGGATCACAATACTTATTGTGAATCACTATTATCTATTTCAGAACCTTGCAAGAAGGATCTTGCAAGAAATATAAAAACATATGTTTATATTGATCATGACAGTGGAACACAATATTTCTTTTTTTTTTCGGTTGTATGAAACTATTGTTAATGTGTCTAGTAAGGGCATTATTAGAGGCATCGACATTTATTATTATGTACTATAGGATAAAATGTACTGTGTGTTTGTAGTATATATTGTTTTATAATAATAACGAATGATTTTTTACTATCACACTCCAAAACCAAAAGTGTGAAGGTCCTAGGGTAAGAGTAGGCTTAAGACCACCATAAGCTCGTAGAACCCAAACTTGGAACAACAATCATCAATAATATTCTATAACCATGCAATATACTTCAATATATAAACACTCTATCAATACAATATCACTTGTTCCTTATCGATCAAAAGATAAAATACCATCATTAATAAGGAACAAGGATTACCAATAAGTATAATCATATTTCAATCTAATACAATTCAATCTATGGAACCACTATGATTAGTATTCCAAAATAATACAAAACATCAAATGATTATAGAATCAATACATTAGCTTATTGGAGAGAGAAATAATCAAGAAACTTTGTCTATCTTGTCAACAGGTTCTCTAGTACCTGAAATCTATAATAGAAAAGAATGAGTCAAAAACTCAATAAGTTATGGAGATACAATAATACTTAAGGTTTTACATTGATTCATCAAGAATATATCGAATTCAATATATATATATATATATATATATATATATATATATATATATTCACAATGGTTTATGAGCAATAAGATTACATTCAATGACATATATTTACGTGCCTATAAAGAAATGGCATCCATCAATGTGACGATAGAACAACCATCAATCCATACCATCCATCCATCGAGATACTATGATCTCATACCATACGTATGCTTGATCAGGACATACGTCCCAGGGCCGATAGGCCTCCCTTAGGTAAAGTCACTAATACAATTTGACCTTATCAGCTAGGTCACTGATGCACACAGTCTAATGATTTCTCCCTCATTAGAATGGCGTTCTAAATCGTCAATAGCATACAATCGATACAATGAATAATGGGTGGGTCTAGAGACCTCACATTATCAATATCATTAACAATATTCAATAAGTTTTCAATAATTGCATATGACCCAAATGGTCTTTCAAAAGTAATACATTTCAATGACGGCCTAAGGCCCAATGACATTACAATATCAAATTAATAATACTCAATATGAAATTTAGTCCAAGAACAATGACTGAACTTCATTTAAGAATCAATATTGGCAAATGTGGATTTCATAACAAAGAACAAATTATCCAATAACTTACCTCAATCCAAAGCAAATAGCTCAACTATAACCACAATCAACAATCCTTGAGTCTTTGGGTTCATCAAGCCTAAAACAACAATGTCACATACTAATTTTGGAATATGATGGCCCTAGGATGTAGGAATAGTATAAGGCTACCGATACTCCTAGAACTCTTCTATAACCTGTAAACATCACCTGCTATAACATATCTATATCCATATAATCAGTCTATTTGTCATCATCTATGATCATATATGATCTCAACATATCTCATATATATTAAATATCAGTAACTAATAATATTACAGACCATACTAAGTATAGTCATCCCAATAATTTACATATCCATTAAGCATCTAAAATATATACAAGGAATATATTTATATTATTATAACAAAGCTGGATCCACTAATGAAGAAATCTTGGACCAGCTCTATTCCTGACATGAAAAGATAAAACCACTAAAAGGATGAGTATTTTCATACTCAGTGAGTCAATATATATATTATCATACGTTAAGCTAGGTAGGAAACAACAAATGAACAGTATTAACAATTGACTCATGGATAGCACATTAAATGACCAAATCAAGGGAAATGGTTTATAAACATCAAATATAAATATATAGGCACTGGAAAAAATAATAGCCATATATATATAATAGATACTAGGTAATAAAACGCATATCATTATCAATATAACATGTAAATAGCATAAGGTGGATCAAACCCTATGGCCAGGACCATAACCCTTCCTAGCTAGGGTATCACTGGAATTTCATTGTGCACAATGTTGATGGTATTTACCCACTACCCCATCAGAAAGGTAGCTTTGTCATACAAATATTAGAATAGGCTAAAGATAACAAATCAAATACCAAATAGGCAAGAAAATCAACAAGGCTCAATTTCTATAACTTTAGATCATTTGAGCAGTTTAAGCAAGTAAACACATATAGGATCATCATCCTTAACAAATGAACATTATAGCATAGGCAAAATGCCACAAAATTCATTTAGGATATAAGTTCAAAATATGTCAAGAAGACATATTTATACTAGTGACAAAGAAAATCACCCATTTTTGCAAATTTGATAACAATTGGTTTCTTAAGGAAATTAACAAAGGTCATTTCATCGAGCACTTGGTGTGCACAACTTTAGGACTAAATAAATATAGTTTTGGGACATATTTATTAAAATACAAAGTTCATAATTCAAGCTCCAATGGCAACAAACACAAAGGCATTATCAAACAGGGTTTATATACATTAATAAACAACATAATCAGAGCTTAAATTCAAGGAAAATTCAAAGGAAACTCAAATGAAATAATTTGGAAAAAAAGTTTCAGGAATTTAAATGGATTCAAATTGATCAAACAAAGGTTTAAACATGCATAATAATATACATATAACTCACCAGAACCGACAAATCGATCGTTTACGCGATAAAACGCCTATTTGCCTATAACAGGCAAATGCAGTGTTCTTCTGTTTCTTTTGATTCTACAATCAAGTTTACCACATATTTAGCCTTAAATGGATGCTAACTAATATATTTAAACATTAATTAGAATTATGGAATCCTATACAGAAAATTCATTTCAACATAAACCTAGTTTTAGATTTTCTCCAATTTCGATCCAATCTTGAAATCTATTGTTCTAATTATGTTTATAATCACTTATATAGCTTGAATGAATCAAAAGAATGAAGAAAACATCATCCTCACATGAATTCAAGGTGTGGCCAAAATTAAGGTTGAATGGTTCTTCAATTTCTAGCTTGAATTTCTTGAAATTTTCGATGGAAACTAGCTTAATCAGTAGTTTAACCGAGTTTTCTATCGATTTTGCTTGAAGTTTGGATAAAATTGATGGAGTTTTGGAGAAAGAGGAGACTTGGCTGTAACAATAGAAGAAGGAGGAGAATTTTATAATTTTTGGAGAATTAGATGGTTATTTATATTAATTAACTTTCAGCTAATTCGATTTTTCCCTTGACACTTATTGTATTTGCATTTTCAACCCGAAACTTATAACTATTTATCTTTTTGTCCCATTTCAATTCTGAAATAATATTTCTTATATTTCTCCATCTTATGAGTCTAATGGTGATATTAAAAATTTAAAATTTTGAACCCGTTTATTAATCATAACGTCGACGTGTTTACCTATCCACCGGTCGATTTTTAGCTATTTGTCAAATCGTGCAAGTATGATATTCTAATGTCTAAAATAACTTTATTTATGCTTAAACAACATATATTAAAGGTTATATAAATGAAATTTGAGGGTGTTACAAATAAATTTCCAAAAATGTATCAATTAGAGTTTCTTCCCCTAAAGCCATTATACAAAGAATTCTAGGATTCTATACTCTTTAGTACTCAATAAAATAATTTCTAATATCAATTAAACCATTAAATGAAGAGTTACTATTCACCATACTATTCACATAAAACTATTAAATCTCACAACTCTCATATCAACCATAATTAATGGCAATAAATGCTCATAAAAGACTACATACAACTTATAAACAACTAATCTAACAATGTCATAACCCATAAACAACTATAGAAGCAAAGGTTTAGGATTTACCTTCAAAACCCTAACAAGAGATTTCTTGAGAAGAGAAGCCCTTGAAGTGATTTGATGCCTTAAAATGTATTTCCCATGAAGAATCCTTGAAGAGAATTGTTATTTGGATGATCAAAAAACAATATGGCTAGTTGAGCAAAGGAAAGAAATGAGAAGAAGAAGAAAATGAAATTTGATTTCCAGTTTAAAATATGAAAAATTATTTCTATTTATAGAGCCCGAAGTCTCACGCCCGTGAAAAATGAATTCATGCCCTGAAGAATAAGTTTTACGCCGGTGAAGGATATATTCATGTCCATGAACAACAAAAGGTTAATTTCTCGTATTTAGACAGAGAGCAAAGTAATGACCGTGATTAGAGTTCACGCCAGTGAAACATTAAAGTTCAAATTCACGACCGTGATAAGAGTTTACGCCCATAAAAACAATAGGTTCAATTTCATCAAGACAAACACTTATCAAGACCATTCTAACACTCACCAAAACAACTCTAAGGTTAACTAACACACTTTAAACAATATCTATAATAAAGAAACAATTTTATAACAATCAATGAATACAATCTATAATCACAATTTATAACCATGAGACCATCAATAATCTCATGTAACCATGCAAATTGAAATTTTGAATGTTACATTTACTCATGATTTATTTAAATTTAGACTATTTTCAAAATTATTTTATTTTATTTCGACTAATTTAACATAGTATATAAGTGAAGGTAGCAGAAAATTAGTTGAAAATGATAGAAAATTAATCGCTGGTAGCATAAAATTAATCGAAATTAGTAAAAATTTTGTCCTAAATTTAATAAATTGGACTGTTTTGATATTTGACTAAATTTCAACTAATATTATATCCAGTGATATTGTTTTAATATGTTTACCTGGAATTTGACTTGATTTTGATTAATTTACTATTAATTTCGAATAATTAAGATTTAATTTTGAATTAATTATGACTAATTTTGAAATCAAATTTTGTTTTGATTAATTTAGAATTAATTTCGACCATTTAAGATTCAAATTAGACTTATTTTCGATTAATTATAGCAAAATTTGAGATATGATTGTTTTTATTAATTTAGAATTAATTTCGACTTATTTTAGATTAATTATACATTATATTTAAAATGTGGCTAGTTTTTATTTAATTATCATTTAATTTTGATTAATTAATGATTAAATTCGAGTAATTAAAGGTTAATTATGGAATGTAATTGTTTACATACAGAGAGAAAAAGTAAAAGTTAGAATGATGAAAAAAAAGGTTATTTTTGTAAAAAAATATTGTAGATAATATAATTTTGGGATATTTCCAAAAAGTAATACAATTAAAGAATAACCATTCCTCATATTTCAAGTTGATATTAATTTTTACTAAACCTATTAATTAGATTATCGGAATTGAAATTATTCCCTTTCAAGTCTTCAACTAGACATTAGAGAGAGGGAAGTGCAATTTTGGTGGCCAAAATATTTGATCCCAAGCCATATCAATGTAGAATGAGAGCGCGAGCAAGAATAAATATTCACATCAAATTACCGACTTGATACTATCTACGGTTTCAACATAAATAAATACCTGCAGAGTATTGTAAAGGGCAAAAAGCTGGAACGCATTTATTTGTGTCCAACAAACCAAAAAGCAGTTGAAAGGGAAACGAGCGGGAACAACGATCTTGATGTTGATCTTTAGCTGAGTTTCTTCATCAAACACCTGGTGATCACAGTAACAGCAGAGCAGCAAGAACAATGGCTTTTCTCTATCTTCTTGGTTTCTTGATGATGAGCATGACCATCTTAGCAAATGGGCAGTTTATACCAGAAAAACCCAAGCTTTCTCTAATGGCTAATGGGTCGCATTCGCATGTATCTGCTTTGTACATAATGGGTGACTCTTCTGTTGATTGTGGAGAGAACAATCCTTTATACCCTTTTCTTCACCGTAATCTTTCTTTACTTCCTTGTAATGGGTCTGATTCGACGCTTCTTCCTTATCTTCTTGGTACTTTCTCTCTGTGTTTAACTCATCTATATAATTCATGTTGCTTCTTTCTTGGTTTTTATTTTCTTGAAACTTTCTATGCAATTAAGGGTCTTCGTGGTTCTTGGATTGACGGAATTGGTTCTTATTATTTGTTAAAATTCATTAAAGTTATGGAATCCTTTATTTTCATTGATTGGGATTAAATCGTTCTGTTTCATTAAATTGAGTTTGTAACTCATATGCTTGCTCAAATTTGGGTTTTTTTTTTTTAATCTTATTCTTCGTCTTCAATAAATTTTCTTTCAACTTCTTGCTACCCATTTTCAAGGATTCTGATAAAAACAAGTTCAAATGAACAGTTAGAAGTACAGCTGTTAGATTTTTGGCAGAATATAGTTGGAGTGGAGAAGACCATATTATACCACATAACTGATGAATCAATGTTTTATAGGGACATCAGAAGTGATCATTTTATAATATGTTCTTGATCTTTATTTTGTGAATTGAAATATTGCCAAAGATTCTTGTTGCCCCTCCAACCATCCTCCTGGCCACCAAACCCCCCACCAATAGGCCGGGTAGAGGGGCTATAGAAGCCTACAAGACAATGCTAGATTTATATGAGTTGTGTTGCAGATGTGAATGTATCATCTCATAAATGGTTCAGCCATGTCGATGGAGATCTTTAGAACATGCAAGTCTGAATTTTGACTAGGACAATATTTTGGCATTGACTGTGTTTCGAATAAATATTTGGTGCAGTTTATGCAGGGTTAAACTAGACCTGCATTTTCAGCTGTAATTAATGTGATTTAATACGGCTATTGCAGCTGAGAAAATGGGCTTGCCAAATATCTCACCATTTTATGGTCAGAATGGATCAATTGAAGGGCTAAGAAGCGGTTTGAATTATGGATCAGCTCATGCAACAATCTTGAAACCTGGAAGTCTGAGCCAACAGTCTCTTACCGAACAACTACGCCAAGTATTTGAAACTTTTCAGTTGTTGCGGCTCCAGCTCAATGAGGAAACTGCACAACATTTTATCAAATCCTCCATATTTTACCTCTCATTCGGTAGAGATGATTATGTTGACATCTTTCTTAGCAATTCTTCTGGTGTAATGCTCAAGTACAGTGGCCAAGAATTTGCTCAAATTCTAGTCAATCAGATGGTTCTTGCTATTAGGAGCCTCTATGATGCAAATGTTAGGAAGATCATATGCATGGGGATATTGCCTCTGGGATGCACACCACGCACCGCATGGGAATGGCGTAATGAAACTACAGTTGTCGATGGGGGGGGTTGTGTGCTAGAGGTCAATGAGCTGGTTTTGCAATACAACGTAATACTAGATGAGCATATTATTGAGCTCAATAAGGAGTTTCCTGATGCTCAGATCATCTTCTGTGATGTATATCAGGGAATTATGGAGATCTTAACCAATCCGATACATTATGGTATGCACCCTTTTTCACCGTCCTTGTTCTTAAAGAATGCAGCTTCTAGTTAATTTTGGTGCAAAAATAATTCAGTATGTTCTTAAAGAATATTGCTAAATTATATTATCTTATCTGAAGTTCTGCAAGTTCTAAACAGTATTCTGCTTCAAGAAAAAATCTTATTAGTCAAAAGAATGAT
>CANXYC012280572.1:0-11974 GCA_948193065.1 Aleurites moluccanus
TCAGCATTTTCATAATTAATTGGGTTATATTTGATTGTTGCATATCATTTAGGTTGTCTTTTGGGTTCTACGCGGTACTGGTCGCTTATGCATCACCCGTACCCTAGGACCGTCACGACTTCCGAGATAGGTCGTGACAAACACATAGCCGCACCAAACGTTCCAAGTACCAGTTATTACATATTTGTTCTTTTCCTTAGAGTGCTCTTACAAAATAAGGGAGTTTCATGTTTTGTTTGGTACCCAAATGCTTTTAGGTCCATTTTATTAGTGTCTTAGGAACCTAAACACTTTTAATGATAGGATTTGATTCTTTTAGAATCCAAAGCTTCGTAATAATGTATGATTTCTTAAGTTTGACGGGGGCATCTATGCAATGTGTGTCCATAATAATGACAAAGTATTTTATTAAATCTTTAGGCTGCATTTTCTTTTTTCGAAAAAAGCTATCATATTTCTTTTCTTTGAAATTAACTTTGTTGCCCAAGCCCGCCTCATTAAATACTCCTCTATGATGCAATGATATCCTCAAGAATTCTTCTATAAACGGTAAACTTTCTCAAAATTTCATTTGAATTTTTTAACTCATTCTTAATTTTCTCAGGCTCACTAGAGAGATTTTCATATGCATTTTTCAATTTATCCAATTGTGATAAAAAAAATTTCCTTTTCTTTTGAGATCTCATCAATATAAGACTTTGGTTCATGCAAAAGTTTTTTCGTGTTCATTTTTCAAATGACAAAAATTCCTTTTCAAAATTATATTTTCTTTTGCCACATTCATGAAATTTTCTATGAGATCATCAAATGCATCTTGAAATTTATCAAAAGTATAAGAACTAAAATTTACCTCATTTTCTTCTTATTCGTCCTCTTTGTGCCATGAAGCATAGGTTATCTTTTTTCATTGCAAAGTTCTCAAAACTTGTGGTTAGGATGTTTATCTTTGAATCTTTCACTTGGCTTGTACCTTCATGAGTTATTCTAAATACTTCCCATATCTTTTTAGTGGTTTTATAAGCCGAAACTCTATTAAATTTAATATCATCAAGTGAGAAAAATAGCAAATCCATAATCTTGTCATTCAATGCTAACTTCTTCTTATCATTAGCAATGTAGGTGTAGGGAACCTTAGATTTGTTTATGCTTTCTTCCATAGGAATAAAATGGTCTTTCTCTACCACTTCCCAAAGATCATATCCTTGAGACCCTATATGAAATCTCATCCTAAGCTTCTGTTAATTGCAACTAGTACCATAAAACAATGAAGGTCTTGTGCTATAGCGTCCCTCTTGGAAAAGAGTTCTTGATGAACCTGTCATAATTGATCGTTAGCTCTCAAAGTTGTTGTACTTTATGCAAATAAAAGTACAAGCTCTGATACCAATTGTTAAACTATATATGACAATTCCTAGAGGACGTGAATAGAAATTTAAATTTCAAATATAATTTAACCCTAAATGCAATACAATATCAAATTCAATACAAGTAAGATAAAGATAGAAAGGGATATGGAATTATTGGAATATTTTTATAGTGGTACAAAGCAAACTCTTCTCCTACATCCACTTCTCCTAAGTCCATGACTTAGGATTTCACTAGTTCTCAGAGATTACGCCCAACGCTTATAATAATTGAATTGAGATTTCGCCCTAGTTCTCCTGGATTTTACCCAATATTATTTGAGATTTTGTCCTATAATAAATTTCCATGATTTTTCCCTAATTTTGTAGAATTTTATCCAATATAATAGTTGTACAAGATTTCACCCTTATAATAGTTTAATCAAGATTTCGTCCATATTCAAGAGAGTACAAATAAGATTTGAGGTTTTAGGTCACTCAAGGACAGACATAAAAAGCTATTATGAGATATGGAAATAAGCTAATAAATTTTACAATTTTGAACACAAAAAATATAAACTTAAAACAAGTGTGCTAAAAATATAGTATGATATTGAAGATTAAAGATTTGAGCTATTAATACTTGAATCTCTTATAATCTCTTCATCTTAACTAAGAAACATCTTCCTTTTATAGCATTTGGCTTTAGACTAAAAAATATAACATTTTTAAAGTGAAAATGATATATATATATATACATAATACCATCGACTAACGACTATTTGATACTTTGCAGATTTTGACCTTTCGTTTCTTTGCTCTGGTAATATTGATGACTTCCAGTAATGAATAACATCATCAACTAATGATTATTTGATACTTTGCAGATTTTGATGATAATGAAAGGTAACGTTCGTTATTTTGCTTTAGTAACATTGATGACTTCTAGTAATGAATGTAAATTTCTTCTCTCTGTTGGAAGTCTCAATTTCATATTGATGGGTAATGTTCGTTACAAATGTGTAACGAGCGTTCTCTCTGATTGATTGCCTTATGAGTAATGCTAGTGAACTTTTTGAACCATTGATGAAGTACAACAATAACATGCGTTATTATGGTTCAGTAAAAAGTGTGAATCTGTTAACTATTCCAAATTCTTGAATTTTAATTAAATGTAACATCTGTTAAAAATATGGACCATGTGTTACCACCTGCATACCAAAAAAATAATTTGACAGCAAATATTAAGTTTGTTAAATAATAAAACCAAGTTTTGGTATTATCAAAATATATATATGGAGACAACATTAAGAATGATGATTATTGTTATGAGATTTGCTATTTGTGATCTAATTTAATTTATTATAAGTAGCTAAATCCATTGCTAAAATTTAGATGTAGGCTAATATGTAGGTTGTGGATTGATATATACTTGATTGATTGAGATGTTTTTTATGAAATTAATCTATGCTCTTGATCTTCAAGAGTGTTAGTAATTGGTTACTACTATCACTATCTAAGATTGATATGATGGAGTAAGAGTGGAAATATGATATTCATTTGAGGGAGTAATAGATTTAAGTATTAGTTGTATAGAGGTGTAGATAAACCTAAACGAAATTTACCGTTCTTCATATACTTTAATGAATTCAATAATTTCCAAAAATACGAGAGTGAAAATGAGAGATTAGTTTGGTACTTGCATCTTAGCTTTAGAAAGAACCTTGCATATCATAAAAAGAGTTATCTTTAATTTCTATCTTATATTGATCAAACAATCAAGACATATATTAACAAATGAAGCATTAGTTGAAGTCTAAACCTAAGCTTTCTCATTGTTACATCTTTTTAGTTTAATGTGTTTCCTAGCCAGTTGTTTAGTTTTGAATTCTTTAATCAAACAATTGAACACTCGCAATCAATTCTTAATTTCGGTAGTCAACAGTTGCTTTCACGTGGATTAACATTATCTACTCTTGCTAATTATAATTGATTCGTATACTTGCGATGAGATTAACTTAATTTTAATTAAGATCTACTTTTAAATTAAAATTTAATTTAATTTTATAGTTTAATATATTATAGAAATAAAAATAATTAATTAAAAAATTAATTTGTTAATAATTTTTTTTACATGTGAAATATATAATTATTTTGAATATTATAAATAATATATTTAATAATTGTTTGTCATTTTTAAAGAAGCATATATCAACAAAGAGATCAAATAAAATTTAATTTGAGAAAATATATAATTTTGTTGCTTTTAAAAGTAAAATGAATTAAATAAAAAGATATATTTTAGATTAAAAGACCTTAATAGTCAATAGTCATCGAGTTGGTTGAACCACGTGGGTGATGTTGAGCACACAAGAGACAAGCTAAGCTTTGCAAAAACAAGTCCACATAACTTTAAGAGCATATATATACATATATATATTCAAAGCAATAATAAAATATTCAATTTGACGATAATATTTTATAAATCAGAGACAACTGCTACCTTTGACGTCTTAGTGGAAAAACTTCACAAATTTAATATGTATTTCGTTTTTCCAATATGTAATGCTAAGTTTATTGTTTTGCAGTCGTCCATATAGACTGCATAATAAATATTATCAAAGTAATTATTCAATCTAATTATATATTAAAAAAATAGCAATGATAAGTTTATATAAATACAAGTCAAAAACAATAACACAATAATGATTTACAAGACAAAGACGGGCTCCTTTATTTAATTTCTTAATGGAACAAATGTACAAAATTAATATGTATTTCCATTTTCCTATGCGTAATGGTTAGATGCTATTTGATTTAGCTATTCATAGTTGTTGTTAATTGTCATTAATAACTGATGGCTCGTAGTTGGTAACTGTTACCTAATAGCTGATTGTTATAAATATTTCGTAAAATTATTATTAGCTGTTAATTAATACTATATCTAATGACCATTAAAAATAAATATTAATATTTATTTTTTTATTAAATATTATTTTTAAAAAGTTAACAATTATATCAAAAATTTTTATTAAACACTCATTTAATATAAATTTTTAGATCTTATAACTTAAATTTTTGGGTTGAATTTAAGATTTTTTCACGATGACAATTTGTAACACAAATAATAAATTTATTATTTTATTACAATATTAGTATTAGCTCAAAATTAAGTGAAAATTGACTTAAATTTACCGAAATGCAAGGCAATTATATCATATACATTTATAAATAAATAAATAAAGAAAAATAAATAAATATAAATTTTTGGTTTTCACCATTTAAAGAAGAGTAGAAGAGGTTGTGCTTACTTTATTTTGTGTCTATTGAGAATTTTAAAAGTTTATGGTTCTTGAGTTGCGTGTAATGACTGTAAAGATATGTACATAGTCTCTTCTTTTTAATAATTTTTATTAAATTAAATTAATAAAAATTCATCAAAGTATTTTACTTTTCAAATTCTTAAAAAAAAAAAATGAAATCGAAGACCAGATAAATCCTATTTAATTGAAAATTAAACTTTTTAATCAAACTATTAAAGATGGAATAAATATTGATTATCCTCCATACGTTGAATTAGATATTATTCATTAGATCTATCAAAATATTAATTCAACTGCATTAACACGATTAGGTTAATAGTAATTTATATTCAATCTTCATACGATTAGGTTAATTTTCTCTCCTTTTATTTTCTACAATCACTCATACTACTGTATTTTGAATTACAGAAAAACAAATAATAACTAGCTTTTTAAAAAACATATCATGTGCACAATTTCTTTTCTTTATTTTTTTTAAATATGAAATGGAGAGAAAATTCAACCAATGTTCATTTTCCTTTGGCAGAATAGTCCTTCGTTGGACTCGTTATATACAGTCAAGATTAAAGCCACTAGAATCCAATTCAAAATTTGAAAAATCCAAATTGAAACAAAAATTATATATATATATATGCTTACAAATTGGATTAATTTTATGATTGGCTGCTCATAATAAAAGTAAAAGCACATGCATGAATCTTTTATTTATTTATTTATGAGTAGGGAAATAAAAATATTAGAGTGTTGAATATATTCAGTTAAGTTTGGATCACTTAGTAAACTTGACTCATTTAGATTTACTTTTTTTATACAATATCAAATGTTTAATTTTCATATAACTCACTTATTTGAAAAGTTTTGATTCTCAACTCATCTATAATTAATTTTCTGATTAATATAAGAATGGTGGATCATAAGCTATACAACCCCACATCCACTGTCCACTAATATATATAAATATAATATTACGTGTGATTTACTATTAAAAAATATTTTTAATTAATTTTTATATATTATGAAAAGTGATATTATATAATTAATTTAATTCATTGTGTCAATTTATTTTTATAAATCAAATAATTATTTATTTATTTATTCCACATATAATATCATATTTTTAATTAAGGATTTTTAAATTAATTTTATAAATTTTATTGTGTCACTTAAATATAACCTTCCTTGAAAGTTAAAAATAAGGACGAGGCTTGGTATGACCGGACCTGGCAAAATAAATTCAATTATTAACTTATAAAAAAAAATTCCATATGATCTATTTAAATTTAATTTTTTACATGTAAAATATTTTTGGCTCACCCAAATTTTAAATATTTATATACAAATTTTTTTTCAGTCCAATATAAATTAGTTTCCTATTTTCAATCTTGATTAAAAACCAAGTAAAACTGAGGATAAAGTAACATTTTGAATAAAATTATAATATAAATTTGTGTAAGGAGAAAACTTAAAATATATGTAATCTTTAAGAATTTTTAAACATTTAAAATATAATAGTAAAAAATCAAAAATCAAATAAAACTGAAAAACACATTAACATTTGGGTGAGATTACAATATTTATATATATTTTTTTAAAATGAATATAATTTATCACTTAAAATTATGAACTAAGTAATAATAATATGATAAATCTACATGTTAATTACGATCTAGATTTATGATTTAAGTAATTAATTATTATATTAATCTCATTAATAATCATTACTTAATAATATCTAATCACTATTGATAATTAATATATTGGATTACTCATTTAAGATTTTTTCGTATATTATTTGAAATATAACTTAAAAACACATAAATTTTAAGAGTGTAAAAATATTTAAATTAGGTTTGAAAAATTTTAGTAAGGTCACTTAAAATTTTCAGTGAGATTACTATTTAAAATACAACAATTGTTAGGAATTTCAAACTTAAGAATAGGAGGCCCCGCCCCTTAAGACACCATAGACAATGCTCAGTAGTCGTTGAGTTGTTGCAATCAAGTGGGTGGTGGTGCATAGAAAGGGACTATTTGAAAAAACAGACTGATATAAATTTAAGAGTATATATATTCAAAGCAATAATAAATATTCAATTTGACTCAAAGACTATTGCTACCTTTAATTTCTTAATTAATGGAACAAATGCTTAGTTTATAGTTTTGCAGCCGTCTATATGTATTACATAAGAAATATAGAACAATAAATATCAAAGTAATTACTCAATCCAATTGTAGTAAAAAAAAAAATAGCAATGATAAGTATGTATAAATACCAGGCCAAAAACAATTATGATGCGATAAATATATCACATTAAATAATAATAAAATATATAAAAAATTTATAAATGAATGAATATTGAATTTAACATAATATAATTAATTTTGTACAAATAAATTTTAATATTTATTTATCTATAAAACCATATATGTACGGATTCATAAATTTTAAAATAATATTAAAACTTCATACTTAAATGTATTGAATCTTAAAATCTATATTTAAGTTTATGTTATCGAAATAATGATGAAGTCAATTCACACTGAAACTGAAAAAGAAAATATTAATTGGTTTATTTATAAGTAAATTTAACGGCGTGTTGTTATTAGACTACATATATTAAATAATGACAAAACATATAAAGAACTTATAAGTGAATCGTTATTAAATTTAATACAAATTAATTAATTTTATATAAATAAATTATAATATTTATTTATTTATAAGTCTACGTATATACCGAATTTACTAAAATATATGATTATATGATTAGTAATATGTAGAGATATAAAAAAGTAAATATGATTATTGATGGCTTTTTATTAAAAAAAATAAAATAAACATAAGCATAATTTTTTTTATATATTAGCATTTACTCTTTCTTTTTTTTAATTGGAGACAAAATTCTATCATGTTCATTTTTTTTTTGCAAAAAATTCAACAATTGGACTGATTATATACAGTCAATATTGGTGGATGTAATTCGATTGGGCCGCCACTATAATATATATAATTAGATAAATAATCGTTCTATGTTGCAGTATGTGATTATAATAAAATTCACTATCAAGTATCAATATTTAATTTGTAATTTCATGATAATATATGTCTAAGCAATTAATACGAAATTGCATGAAAAAACATATGTTATATGTATTGTATTATAAAATAAATTAATAGTCAGTTTATATTATAAAAATTTAGACTTTATATTTAGATTTGAATTAAATTTTTAATTTGAGTCATTAAAATTAAATAAATTTAGATTTAATTTAAATATCTATTAAAATCTAATAATTTAAAATTTTAATATTTCAAATACTATTTTTTATCTAATTATTTTAAATTTATTATTTATAGTTTAATCTAAAATCTCCATTTTTCATATTTAAAATCTAAAATTTTATATTTCTTACCCTTTTTAAATAAGGAATGCATCCAAACACATCATAAATGTATTTAATTTAGTTATTTATATTAGTTCATAGATGATAATTCGTTACATACCGTTGTTAAATGATAAATGGACTTTTGTAGCTCTTATTGTTGAAACATAAAACAATCACATAAATATAATTAATTTTATTATTTTTAATTTTAATGTGCTATAAAAATAAAAGATATTAATCAAAAAATTACACTTAGTTTTTTAATATATATTTGTAATATTTTTTAAATATGAAAATAGTAATTATTTCAAATATTATAAATCATATTATAATTATTATTTATTATTTTTAAAGAAAACATATCATAATATAAAAATTAATTTCACAAAATAATTTCATTAATAATATTTTTCTATGACGGTAATCGGCAAATAGAATCAACAGCTCCTAACAATTGAAATTTTTATTTATTTATTTATCAAACAAACTAAGTTAACAGTTGGGAGTAAAAAAATTTCCAGTTACCTTATGATAGTTAAATCAAATAATGAATTCCTATGGCTACTAAATTATATAAATATTATTTTAGATAAAGATATATAAATATAAAATTATTATATATTTTATATAAATAATTATTATTATTATAATAAATTTTTAAACCAGTCTTCTCATTTATATTTTTAATTTTAATTTTTACATATCAATATAAAAATTCATAATCATAATATTCAATAAAAAAAAGAGTTATATGATAATTTAATAATAAAAATATATTAAAAATATTATTTTATCCCACTTATATAAACTTAAATCTTAAAAGAATTATTTGATATATGATAAAAGATTTTTTTAAATAAATCTTGAATTCAATTTTTATTATACACTAGTTATAAGAACACAAATTTTGATAATATTTTTTTACTTATAGTTTTTTGAAATATTTTAATATAACGTAAATTATATTTGTTGATTTCAGTTAAAATTTATACATACCTTCATGTTTAGTTAACGGTGACGTGTTATTAAGGTCTAAATGTTAGATGAAGAAAAGTTGTCCCCCTTAGTTTTGGAGCTTACCCACATGTGTCCACTTGCGTGTAATTTGGATTATCTGTCATATTTAGTATTTTATTTTTTATTATATTTAATATTATATTTTTTATTTTTTATATTATTTTATATATTATATTTTTTATAATATTTTAATAATTAATAATTTTTTATTAATGATATGACGCATATAAATATTTATGAAATAAAAATAAGATATTAAATTATAGGAATGATTCGGATTGAGTTGTGTGAGAGATAAAGAGAATGACGTGGATGTATTAGGTGTGCATGAAGATAGTGCATCCTATCTCACAAACATATAATCTACTTAAACAATTAGGTTAGACCACCTCATTTTAAACAATTAGGTTAGATCAACCTGATTGTGGGAGATAATGCATTATTTTTTTATCTGCATCAAATGCACTAAATAATTTTTCATTTAAATGTGTGTGAGAAAAAATTAAGGCTCCGTTTATTTTGTAGAAAATAACTTATTTCTAAAAAATATTTTCAAAGAAAAATATTTTATTATAAAAAAATTTTCTAACAAATATTAATGATATGTTGTTTGATTATCACATTAAAGTTAGTTAAAAAATATTAAAAAGTTTAATTATAATATTATAAACATGTTTTTAAAATTTTATTATTAAACATAAAAAATACATAAAATAATATTTTATAATGGTCTATATGACTAGTGATAATTGGCGGAGTTCGTCGAAAAATATTACTTAATTATTTTAAATATATTATTTTCATTTTTAACATAAAATTTTCAATTTTTTTTTAAATTTTAAATTTTTAATACTCTCCAAATAAAAAATTTATAAATTTTAAATCATATATTTATATAAAATTTAAAATTCAATTTCACGCATGCAAATGCAATATAAAAGAATTTCCTTTGATTGGCAAGTTAACCCAGTGAATAAGATAAATTAATTTGTATTAATTATTAGTACGACCACATGCGTACCATCTTAATTAATAATTTCCAGTTACTTACTTTGGAATCATTTTAATCGGTTATGAAGAGAAAGAATTAATAGCACAAAAAAATTTCATATAACCTATGAAACCGAAAATATGAGAATTGGTTGTGACATGTATAATTGACAATGCAATCACGTTCATTTTGCTTATAATAAAAAAATGTATGTTCATTTTCAACATTATTTGTGGGATTATATACTAACTAAATGTTAATTAAGTATTTGATTTGATACTGATACATAATAGATTAGTTTTTAGTGTAATAATCTTATTAATTTTTTATTTAAATGAATTTTATTACATTCAGTTATATATCATACCGAACATGAAGACAACTATATATATTGTATCATATATAATAAATCATGTTCTTTGCGATTTTAAAAATAAATTAGCATTCCATATTTAATAATTTCATAAATCACTTTTAAATTTCTAAAAGTAGATTACTATTTATTACTTTTCATATTTATTTTTTATCAACTCCTATCGTTATGCAATTTGTCATTTGCATTCTTTGTTTTCTTGTAATAAAATTAAGATTCTTTGTTTGTAACACCCTCCTAAATCCTTGTTCCCTATTGAGTTAAGCATGGTTAGAATTGTAATTGAGTTGAGCCGAGCTGAATTTTAACTTATTCAAATTCGGCTTCATATTTTTTTCTAAACTCGAGCTCGAAAATATAAAGAAGAGGGATCCCCTTTTAGAATAAAATTCTGCTATTTGTCCCCTTTTCATAGAAAATGATTGATGTATTTTTTTCATTGAATTATTGGATTTGGCCTACTTTGATTCAAAAGAAAGGGAAAGGCTTTGGAAAGAAGCAAACGACTTTCTATCATAGTTGCAAGGTTTTCAGACTGCTACATTAGCAGGAGCACGAACTAGGATTATTCACAGAGCAGTCGTACCCTCTCAAGCAGAAAAGATTAGTTACTCGAATAGAGCTTAAAAATCATGCATGAGCTCTACTCATTTAATTATTAGACAAGTTCGAGCTGAACTCGAATTCAGCTCATAAAAAATTTATTTATAAATTATAATCAAACTCAACTAGTTAATAAATTATAATTTAGTTAGGTTCGAACTCGAACTCGATTTATTTTGAAATTCGTACTCGATTAATTTTGAAATTCGTTCATTACTTATCACAATACTCAGCTAAGGGAAAGGCTTTGGAAAGAAGCAAACGACTTTCTATCATAGTTGCAAGGTTTTCATGCTGCTACATTAGCAGGAGCACGAACTAGGATTGTTCACAGAGCAGTTGTACCCTCTCAAGCAGAAAAGATTGGTTACTTGAATAGAGCTTGAAAATCATGCATGAGCTCTACTCATTTAACTATTAGACCAGACTTGGCAAACGGGTACCCATAGGTACTCGCGAGTACGAATCTTTACGGATATACTCAATGGATATGGGTACAAATTACCTTTTTTTAATGGGTACTAAATTATCATATCCATACCCACCTACTACAGGTAACGAGTACCCGTTCATATTTTTAATTTTTTTTTTAATTTATCTATTGTCAATTTTAAAAAGATAATTCATTTCAAGAAATACTATATTTTTAATATAAATTTTGTCTTTCTAAATTTTATATAAGAAACCATTTTATAGTCTATTTTCAAATTCATATAATCCTGCATAATAAAAAAAGACAAGTACATTTTCAAACAAAACAATTCATTTTTCTTGATTGTAACCTCAAACTTATTCTCATTATCCACCAATAGGAAATATAATTAATTATAAATTTATATTATACCAATGAGTTATATATATAGTTTTGAATATCTATTTAAAAGTTTCAAATAATAACAAAACAATACAAATTTAAAAGTTTTAAACAATAGAAAAT
>CANXYC012281202.1:0-19542 GCA_948193065.1 Aleurites moluccanus
AGTGATGTGAGATGCATCTTTTGATCATTAAGGAATAAGAGAAAGATATGAAATGATAATAGAAAGATATGATTGATGTTTAATTATATGTATGGACATGATCATGGTATGATAATGTATGATGTTGTAATTGATATAATGTGTATAAGATTCATGATTTGTGAGTTCTACGGGCTTATGGTGGCTTTAAGCCTACCCTTGCCCTAGAACCGTTGCACCATTGGAGTTGGGGTGTGACATTTTTGCAAAACTTCTTTTGCGGATTTACAATCAATTCTCAAAAGAAATTTTTGATTTAAAAAATACTTTGAAATTTTGAAATGCACAAAACAATTGAAAAGAATTTCATTTTTTTTTATTGTCGAATAATTCTTTTGACAATCATTCCAATGTACAGATGTAAACTGGACTATGCATTCCTACCCATTTTGAAATTGTTTTAGGATTCCACCATATCCTATATTTAATTCATCAATCTCCACTATTTTTGGAGCTAAAGGATCAACTATATACAAACAAGAGATTTCTAAAATCTATTGTTTAATTTTTTCAACAATCCTAGTATGTTGGTCAGACTATGGTGCTGGATTTTTTCTTAACCTATCATGTAATGGTTTTGCTAGACGGTTGATATTTGGATAAAAATCTAAAACATAATTCATACTTCCTAAGAACCTTTGCAATTGTGTTTTATTTAAGATTTTGTCAGGAAACTTAGAATAAAAAACAAGGGATCTCTCAATTGGTGTTATGGTGCCTTGAATTATGTAATGACCTAAAAACTTAACGCGTATTTGAAAAAGAGAAATTTTGGATTTTGAAACTACTATACTATTTTACTTTACAACATGCAAAAATGTTTGTAGATGTTTGAAATGTTGCTCAATTGAGTTTGAGAAAAATTAATACATCATCAATATAGACGATGTAAAAGTTTGAATAGGGATAAAAAAAATATCATTCATAATTCTCTGAAATTTTGAGGAAGCATTTTTCAGGCTAAAAAGTATGACATTTTACTCATACTGTCCAAAAGAGACTGTGAATATAGTTTTATATCTATCGTTAGAATGGATTTGAATTTGCCAAAAAATAAATTTCATATCAAATTTTGAAAATATGAAAGTTAAATACAATTTTGAAAGTAAGTCTTTTTTGTTTGGAATAGGATACCTAATCCATTTTAAAGTCTTGTTAACAGGTTTGAAATTAATCATTAGTCTAAGTGTTCCTCTTTTTATTTCACTATTTTAGTTGACATAGAAAGCTGCATAAGATCATGGTCATAAAGATTTTGAAATCAAGCACTTAGACTTTAACTCTATAATTTCTTCCCTACAATATTATTCTAGGGTTCCATTCATTTCAATAGCCTGACATTGGTTGGAATTTATCGGTCATCAAAATATTTTTCATAAGGCAGGTCAACTATGTGGTTTTTTCTGATTCAAAAAGCATTTGAAAGATCTGAATAATTTCTCACTCAATTATTTTTTAAAAGTTTGAAATTTTATTTTGAATAAAATTATTTTGAATCTATTTTTGAATTCTTTGAAAATTTATATCTTATTGCAAATATATCAGATGTGTTTGTTTTCCTTTTATTAAAGTTTTAATCTCTAAATTATAAATGGAATGTACTTTTATAAGATTGAGATTTCTCTTTTTAGGTCTTTCAATAAAAGGGAAAATGATTTTGGATTTTCTTATTTTGAAAATAATTCCTTCATCAGTGACTTTATAGGAAGTTATCAAATTGATAAATGGAGTTCCTAATATAACCAGCTGATTTAGATTTTTTGCAAAATGAAAATAATATTGTTATAGATTTTTTGAATTTCTTTCCTCTACCCAATATGGTTGTTAGGTCATAAGTACTTTTACTAGTAAAGGGTAAGAGCGAGAGTCTTTCAACAGGCTTTGGTTTTTCTTCTAAAGATCTTAAAAGCATGTCTAGACACACTTTTTGAATTTGTGGATCAATAATATACTTAACTACCTCAAGAATTGCTTCTTAACTTTTTGCAAGCATATTATTGATTTTTGAATTTTTATTCTCTTCAAAATCAGTTTCAGAACTAAACTCTGTTTTTGAATTGGAAAAAGAGTTGCCTAACTCATCTATTTGAAGATATTTTTTATTTTTTGAAGAACTGGATAATTCATACTCAAAAGACTCAATTATCAGGATATAGATTTTATCTATGATTTCTTGATAAAGTTGAAGTTCATGCAGTCTGGAATTCATTCTATAGAATTTTGAAGTGTGTCCTTTCTTGCCACATTTGTAGCAAGTAATATCCTTAAAGGTTGTCATAGGTTTGGTTTTGGTCCTTAACTGGGACTTCTTGTAAGGTTTTGAATTCTTCTTAAAAGAAGAGAGTTTTCTATAGTAAGTCTTATTTTTATGTTGAAAAGACTTTCTATAATTTGAATAGGACTTGGATTTCTTATAGGAGTCTCTGTTTACTACACTGACCACTACCAGGTTTTGAATCCTTAGTGATGTTTGGATCAAACTGTTGACAGAAACTACATAGTTCATTTATGGTTTGTTTCATTTCCCACTTAAGGTATTTTTGAAGTTATAAATCTTGACAAATTCTAAAACCTTCCTTTTGGATTAAACTAATTAGTTTTCCATAGATAAACTGGTCATAAGAAATTTGGTCACCAAATGCTTGTCTAATATAATTTCTAGCATTTTCTCCTAATATTTTAGGTAGTCCTGTGAGGAATTTCTCTTTCCAAAAAGGTTGGTTAGAATCTTCCCTAAGCATTACTCTAGTCAGAAAATTATTTTTGTAATTTTCAAAATCACTAAGTATCACGTCCCACTTTCGAGCCGTGATGGTCCTAGGGTACGAGTAAATCTAAAGTCACCAGAAACCCATAGAACCCTTTAAACACGTCAATCATCAATCATTCAAACTTAAAAATATTTTTTTATATTCAAATTCTACTTGAAAATTTTTACTTTTACAGTAATTTTGCTAGGGTTTCCCTTGTATTTTCATTCTAACCCCATGACATATTTGTCATATCACACAACCTGCATAGAAATTACACTTTCAAAATTTTCACCATCCTTGTAACCTTACCTCCACAGTTCTCATAGTCATATGTAAAACACTTCTATATATGCATATCAAGTCACAATTACATTTTAACATTCATAGCACTTCTATAATCTTTACTTCATTAACTTATTCACATCATTTGTATTTCATGTCATTTATAACTTTTATTAAACAGAGCATTCATATACACTTACAACTACCTACCCAATAGTACCATGGAGCTCTAAGAGTATATAAATATAATTTCTCAAAACAAATAATTACATTGGAATTTTTGACATCCCAAGACAGAGAAAGGGATGACTTGGGAAACAACCACCACTACAACCTTGTTCCTGAAAAATAATAAATAATTACAAGGTTAGTATAATATTACTCAGTGAGTAATACACATATTATGTTACTTGTAAGGTTAGGTGAGGACGTTGCTTACAATGAAGACAATGATGACATAAAATATACAATAATAATGGGTTCATTAATTGATTAAAGATTCATAAAGTTGAAGTCATTCAATATATGGATTTGGTTTCACATTGGCATTAAAAATTCATAGTATATCATATCATAAAATGACAGAATCATTATTGATCACTTAAGCAGATGCTACAATCCGGTAGCATGCTATTTACTCATACGGTTGATCAGACTGCATGGCTAGGACCTTAACCCCCTCCTAGCTAGGATCATTAAACCACTGTGCACAATGTCATTAAAACTTCTATCATTTCATTAGTGCCACACATATAGTGCTTAATCATTACGTATTAAAAATAAACTTAAGCACTTTCAAGGGTTCAATACATGAAGCACTAGGCCAATCATACAAATTCATTTAAAATGAATCATTTGGGATTATAAAAGGGCATAAAATTAATCATGGATCATACAATTGATATTTTTGGCCAACAATCGAATTTCATGGAAATTTTAGTAATTTAATTGGAAGGCAATACTAACAAAAATAGTATGTATATTACTCACCTCACTGAGCACTTCACATTTCCATTCCTTTTTCTTGGTTCTATTTCTTTGCATTTTTCAGTTTCCATCAGCCCTTTATTTATTCTTGAATCTAAATATTTAATTAATATTAATTTAGATACTATTTAACATAAAATTACATTACTTATACTTATATTAAAGAAAATTCATCCAATTTTCAAGTTTTAGATTTTGCCTATAAAGAACATTTATTGGCAACCTATGTTTCATTACTCATATCTCTCTACATTTATCCATTTACTTCAATTCTTGTTCCTATTTAAACTAGACATATTAGGAACTAACATATCGAATACTCACCTTATTCCTACTATTACACAATTTATGGTGTCAATTTAAACTTAACCTTATAACCAACTCTATTCTGCCCTGTTACCATATTCTAGCAATTTCTATTGTTTAACCTATAACTCAATCTATACTTATCCAATTACTTTGATTCTCTTTCTTATTTACTTTAGACACATAATATTATAACATATCCAAATTTAAGATTATTTGGATCATTGTTTAAGTATTAGTGAATTTTCAAATTTAACCTATAGTCTTGAAATCTCTATCCGAACATACCCTGTTTCCATGCCTATAATTAATTTCGTGTTCATCCAATTACAAAACCATTTTACAGAAATTTAGATAACTTATAAATGATAATCTTTCATGTTTAACAGATTCTCTAATTCAGAATCTAAGATCCTCATATCCTGATACTTATGAATTAATATCTCATAAAGCACAAATCAAATTGAAAAAACCGTTTTACAAGCCTATAGATAAGACATAAATGAACACTTTTCATGTTGAATACTTCTTCTAATTCTGCCTCTATCATTCTGTACAATAAAAACACAGTAGCAAATTTCATGAAACCCTGATTCTGAGTCAGTCACTGTTTTTGCCTAATAACTATTTCCTCACTTCGAATTTTAGAAATTTCTTTTACAGACATCTAATTAACATATTTATCTATAATTTTCATGTTTTGACTAATCTCAAATTCAATCATTAAAAATTTAAAATTTGAACTATAATCTACTGCCTTAACACAAATTTCAGAATCCATATAAACCCTAATTCATCTTCATCTTTCTCTGCTCAATTTAATCAATGCTCTACTAAATTAAACCATAATATTCTTAAATACAGTTAAAAAGGATAAGTTTAGAATTATTACCTTGCACTTGGATGATTATTTTCCTTCTCTTTTTCTTTCCTAAAACAATTTGACTTACTTTCCTTCTTCACTCTTCTTTCTCTCATCAATTTCTTATCTAGCTTGGTTAGTTTCTTTGGAAGATATGGAAGAGTATTTTTGATTGTTTTCTCTCAAATAGTTCAGCCAAAACTCCTGAATATGGCAGCCACCTCTTCTCTTTTATACACCAAAGTCAAAGAAATAAGAATTGTGTAGAAAATTCTAGGTCTTATACACTTGTACATTTCCTGTCCAATTAACATAAAAAAATTTATTCAAATTTCCTTCCTTCCACACACTTGGCCATCCACTCTTTGAGGTATTTTCCATAATTTTTAATGCTAAAAATAATATGTTATTGTGGGTCCTACAACTATTGATAATTGCACATTTTATCCATAATTTTCCTTAATTATAATTACTACCACAATTCTTTTTAATTCTTTTCAATTAAGTCCTTAAATTATTGACATTGAAGTCCTATAGAACCTTATAATATCCTTAATACCTCAATTCAACTTAATCATTCAACCACTGTAACTACAAAATTTTTATACCGAACCTGTTTCAGCAAAACTCCGAAAATCGACAATATATGCCTCTTAATTCCTCTCTTATTTTGTATCCATTTTCACTCACCTTAAATATCATATCATACCCCAACTCTAGTGGTGCGACGACCCAAGGGAAAGGGTAGGCTTAAGGCCACCATAAACTTGTAGAACTCTCATATCTTAGATCTCATTAATATTACACAATCATATTAAATATAAATATCATAAAATAATCATTTCTATAATCCACTTAAGCATCATTCATATCTTTTCTTTTTATATCATTTCATAAATTTTCTCTTGTTCCTTACCGATCAAAAGATGCATCCCACATCACTAAGAAATAAGAGTAACCCAATAAATCATACATCAAAATATTATCATCCCCAAATCACTAACTACAAAGCTCTAGAGTAAACTCCCAATACATTTTGAGTCATAATACCATACAATAAATATACAAAATCATATTTTAAAATAATTACAATAAAGGCTTCTTGGAAGAATAAGTCAAGAAGTTGGATCTTCTCTACTAGCTCCCTCACGAGCTACACTATCATCTGAAATCCACAGAAGAGGACTGAGCCTTCAACTCAGTAAGATATGAACATGTAGTAAGAAAAGAATACATATGCACATATATATATATAAATACATAATCTGAAAGAAACATTAATTTCAAGAACATGGGTAAGAATCAGAATGTGGTTAGGCTTACAAAGAAACAGAAGTGTTCACAATCGAATAGCACTATCAAATATCATGGTAGAACTACAGAGTGCATCAGTAGCTATGCTACCTATCACAACAGAGCACATCAATAGTCATTGCTACCTTATCACAAATGCATGCTTGGCCAGGCATACGCCTAGAGCTCGTGGTCCCCTCTAGGTGGAACACTGGTACAGTAACCCTACCAGCTAGGTTCCCAAAGTGCACGATGGACCAATGAATTTACTCTCATTGGGAAGAGCTTTCTATCCATAGGGTCATATAATTTCATCCCACAAGAAACATATTGGTCACAAGACCATCAATGTATATTATAATTTCAATCAATTTAATAAGTAAGAAGCAAGTAGTAATCATGTGAACTTGATCTAAGAAAGTTGACCGAGTCATTTACATTATATACATATATTTAGAAATCACATGTAATAGCTGGAAATTTTCAGTGTAAGAGTATTATAGAATTATCATATCATGGTTTAGTAATACAATATCAAGCATATGAATTATGTAGGTAAACATTAAGAATATTTGGTCATATTATTTCAAGAAGGTAACAAACAAATGCGATGTTTATACTTACCTCAACACAGTTTCTCCTTAAATTTCCTTTAACAGATTGCTCAACTCCACTTCTTAATTCCTTGATTTCCTTCTCCTAAGAAATTTCCCAAATATACAAAATTGGGATTTTTCCAAATCAATAATATTCAACATGATTTCTGAATATTTAATCATCTTAGAGTTTCTATTCTTAATTTCCATCCTCAATTTAATTTATCTCTTAAGGAAAATCTACATTTAATTCGAATTTATTGTTCATGACAGTCCATAAATTCTGATTCCTCCTATATTAATTATAATGTATAACCTTAAAATGTTTGCGATAAATTCCTTACACCCATAATTAATTATTCTAACTGCTAGACTTAATTAATCTAAGAGAAAAAAATGAAATTTTAAGAAATTTACCTTATTTCTCCAACACTGAATTTCTTGAAATATTCTGCTTGAATCTAATAATTTCTGCCTTATAATATGCTAATTTAGAGATCTAATGCATTAATTTTGATTATTAATGTCTTAGATAAGAAATGGAACAAATCTGGGAAAGACGGAAGAACAACGAAGAAAGAAGAAAGAAAATCGCACAGAAAATCACTACTGGGCACTGGGTTAAATAGGCCACTGCCCAAAATCCCGCTCGCAAGCTCGCCTCTCCAACCAAACTCGGCAATGCTACCTCGCATAAGCCAGCTCACCATTCCCAGCTCGCACTTTCTAGCTCGCACTTTCCAGCTCGTCAAACTGATCCAGCAATGCCACTTCGCTAATCCAGCTCGCATATGTCACCTCGCATATGCTGCCTCACCAAACTCTCCTTGCGAACTCTTCCTCGCATATGCCGCCTCACAGATGCCACCTCGGCAATGCCTCTTCGCCTCTTCGCCAACTCGCTTTGCCTATCTCCCTCTTCACCAAATTTTGCTCGCGAACTGCCACTTCGCACATTCCCTCTTCACATAATACCTCTTCGCATAATGCCACCTCGCCTTTCCTCTTCGCCAAATCCTCTTCGCCTACTCCACTTCGCATATGCCACCTCGCATATGCCTTTTTGCCAATTATCAGTTCGCCAATCTCACCTCGCCACTTCGCCACTTTGCTAGCTCGCATTGCCAGCTCGCAAAATGCCACCTCGCATTTTGCCTGCTCGCCATAACCAGATCCTACTGAGCTAAAACTCTTCCTCGACAACTTATACTTAATCAGCTCGCAAATGAGCTACAAACATCCAAACTTCCTGATTCTTTTTGTCACTTAAAATAGACATACAGGGGCTTAACATATCTAAAATTCAAATCAGAAAGGCGACTACACTAACCATGGTGACTCTCCAAATCCACCTAGACTTACTATCCCAAAATCCATCCGAACAGTCCTGATAAATTCCACTCTCCACTGAGTTATACTTATCCAAAATTCCTGAAATTTTACAGTCAATAACGCAACACACAGAAAAACATTTCTCATGTTTATACCTTTGGCTCAAACTGTCTCAGTCATTCCTAGAAAATTCAACTATACACAAATTTCCTGCAGAAATACTAGACCAGACAAGTCCTGCTCAAGGAAGCATAACTCCTTACACACACAGAATTTTACCAAGCCATTTAACAAAATTAAAGAAGAAACATAAATCCACAACTTCTATATTTTTCACTTTACCAAATTATTTCTTTAAGATCATGCAACTATTCTCATAAAATCCTACAACCCAAAAATTTATTGCATCTACTCACAACATTCATATCTTAAATTAATTAATTCTTCAAGTATAAAATAAAAAAAATACAACAAAATGGCAGATATTACATTCTTTCCCCCTTAAATAAATTCATCCTCGAATTTATAATAATCTACTTCAAGCTTGAAATAAATTAGGATATTTATCTTGCATGCCTCGCTCACTCTCCCATGTGCATTCTTCTAAAGCTCGGTTTCTCCACAAAACCTTAACCATTGATATCTCCTTATTCCTAAGCTTCTTAACCATTCTATCCACAATGGAAATTGGAGTTTCTTCATATATGAAATCTAGTTGGAGGTCCACTTTCAGCACTTGCAGCACATGAGAAGGATCAAAAATATACTTTTGAAGCATCGATACATGAAATACCGAATGCACCTTATCCATGCTAGGAGGCAATGCCAACTTATATGAAATCTCCCCAACCTTGCTCAAAATCTCAAAAGGTCCGATAATCTTGGAGACAGCTTGCCTCTCTTGCCAAATAGTAAAACTCCTTACATTGGAGAAATCTTTAGAAATAAAAAATCTCCAATGGAAAACTGAAGATCCTTCCTCTTTAGGTCGACATAACTCTTTTGTCGATTGAAAGTTGTCTTCAATCTTTCTCGGATCAGTGGAACCTTTTCTGATGTATATCGTATCAACTCCGGTCCCTCGATATACTTTTCTCTAACTTCATCCCAATACAATGGGGATCTGCATTTCCTTCCATACAAAGCTTCATAAGGAGACATCTGAATCGTGGAGTGATAGCTATTGTTGTAGGCAAACTCTATCAAAGGCAAGTGAGCATCCCAATTGCCTCCAAAATCTAGTATGCACATCCTCAGCATGTCTTTTAGAGTTTGGATGGTTCTCTCTGATTGCCCATCTGTTTACGGATGGAAAGCTGTGTTGAAATCAAGCTGAGTACCCAAACATTCTTGCAATTTCTGCCAAAACCTTAAGGTAAACTGAGACCCTCTATATGAGATAATTGAAACTGGAACTCCATGAAGTTTGACAATCTCATCCACATAAATCTGGGCATACTGAGAAGCTCCATAGGTTGTCTTGACTGGCAAGAAATGAGCTGACTTGGTTAGTCTATCCACGATGACCCATATTGAGTCATATCCCCTTGAAGTCTTTGGCAAACCAACCACAAAATCCATAGTCACCCTCTCCCATTTCCATTCTGGCAATGGCAACTCTTGGAGTAACCCCGATGGTTTCTGATGCTCAAACTTGACTTGCTGACAAGTTAGACATTTGGATACATATTCCGCAACATCTCTTTTCATTCCACTCCACCAATATGAATTCCTGATATCATGGTACATCTTTGTTGCACCTGGATTCATATTATACTTGGCATGATGTGCTTTCTTAAGAATCATATCTCTTAACCCATCAACTGCTGGAACACATAACCTGCTACCATGCCTTAACGTGCCATCATCCACATTAAATCCTGGAGCTTTTTCTGATCCCACATCATTCTTTATCTTCACTAATTGAGGGTCTTTATCCTGAGCTTCTCTAATTCGATCTATGAGAACCAGCTTGACTTGAAAATTTGCCAAAAGCACTTCTGAATCTAACAATTCCAAACTGATTCTCATATCATGAAATCTCTGCACTTCCCTCTCCAAAGACCTTCTACTCACTTGAATATGGGCTAAGCTCCCCAAGGACTTCCTACTCAATGCATCCGCTACCACATTAGCTTTCTCTAGATGATACAAAATTTCACAGTCATAATCCTTAAGCAATTCAACCCACCTTCTCTACCTAAGGTTAAGATCTTTCTGTTGAAATATATATTTCAAACTCTTATGATATGTGAAAATCTCACACTTCTCACCATACAGGTAGTGTCTCCAGATCTTTAATGCAAACACCACCGCAACCATCTCAATATCATGAGTTGGATAATTCATCTCATGCTTCCTTAACTGCCTCGAAGCATAGGCTATCACCCTTCCATGTTGCATAAGCACACAACTAAGCCCCACTCTCGATGCATCGCAATACACCGTATATCCTCCTTTACCCGATGACAAAGCTAAAACAGATGCCGTGGTGAGACAAGTCTTTAACTTCTGGAAGCTCTCTTCACATGCATTCGACCAGAGAAACTAACTTGCTTCTGGGTAAGCTTGCTCAAAGGAGCTGCAATCTTAGAGAAGTCTTGAACAAATCTCCTGTAGTAGGCTTCCAAACCAAGAAACTTCTAACTTCTGAAACATTAGTGGGTTTCGGCCAACTAAGAATTGCATCCACCTTTCTAAGATCAACTTTAATGCCTTATTTGCTCACTATATGCACCAGAAAGCCTACACTCTCAAGCTAGAATTCACACTTTGTAAATTTGGCAATTAGCCGATGCTCTCTCAAAGTGTGCAACACGATTCTAAGGTGTTCCTCATGCTCTTCTTTACTCTTAGAATATATAAGAATGTCATCTATAAACACAATGACAAACTTGTCCAAGAATGGTTTGAACACCCTATTCATCAAATCCATAAACGCAGCTGATACATTAGTTAATCCAAATGGCAACACTAAGAACTCATAGTGTCCATATCTGGTCTGGAATGCTATCTTCGATACATCTTCATTCCGAATTCTCAACTGATGGTACCCCGAACTCAAGTCTATCTTGGAGAAATGACTTGCACCTTGCAACTGATCAAATAGATCATCGATTCTTGGCAAAGGATATTTATTCTTGATAGTTACCTTGTTGAGCTGCCTGTAGTCTATGCACAATCTTATAGAACCATCCTTTTTCTTCACAAAGAGTACAGGTGCTCCCCACGGTGAACTATTGGGTCTAATGAATCCCTTGTCAAGCAGATCTTGCAATTTAATCTTCAATTCTTTCAGCTTAACTAGTGCCATACGGTAGGGAGGAATAGAAATCAGACTCGTGCCAGGCAGCAACTCTATACCGAACTCTATTTCTCTATCCGATGGCAAACCAGGCAATTCTTCAGGAAATACATCTGGAAACTCATTGACTATAGGAATCTGCTCCATACTTTTCACTTCCTTACTAGTATCCCGGATATAAGCCAAATACCCTTAGCAACCCTTTCTCAATAACCTTTTTTCCCCAATGGTAGATATTACATTGTACTGTACTTCACTTCGCTTCCCTTGAAATTCAAATTCCTCACCCAAAGGTGGCTTAAATACAAGCTTCTTCCTATTACAATCTATAATGGCATAGTGCTTGGACAACCAGTCCATGTCCAAAATCATATCATACTCCAACACTGGCAATTCAATCAAATCCACATTCAAGCTCTTGCCACCTATGCTAACCACACAGGATGGATAGAAGTTCTGAACTTCAATTTCTTCCTCTAAAGGAGTAGAAACAACCAACACACTATCAAGCAATTTATAAGGAACATGCAACTTCTTAGCAAAGCATGATGATACAAATGAATGCGTAGCTCCCGAATCAAACAATACTCTAGCATTCAAGGCTTGAATCGGAAGAATACCTGTAACCACTGTATTGGATGCTTTCGTGCTGAGCTAAAGCAAAAACTCTCTCTCTACCTCTACCCATAGGAGTCGATCCAAAAGCCTGAGCCTCATGTTGACCTAATCCTCTGCCAGCCTCAACAGTCCTGCCCAATATACCTCTACCTCCTCCTGGCTGCTGATTGGTGCTCTTCTCTCTATTCATCTGCACTGTAGCCTGAGAAGTCTGAGGTCTACCTCCAAAGGATAGCTGTGGACAATTCTTGAGAAAGTGACCTTGCTGTCCACATCTAAAACAAGCTCTTGATGCATAATGACAAGGCCCACTATGACATTTGCTGCATGAAGAACACAGAGGTTTAGGAGCCCTGGGTGATGCAAAGCTAGCTGATCCTTAACTCATCTGAGAAGTAGGTCCAGGAGTAGTCCTACTCTACTGAAATCTCCCTGAAGGTCCTCTATACCCACTCCTGGAAGTTGAATGATGAGCCACTACCATCATCTTCACCCCACTATCTGGTTTGGAAGAACTGTCAGGTTTAAACTTCTTCTTTTCAACCCTCTCTGATCTAACTTCCATTTCCCTTTTCTCAATTATCCTAGCTTTGTCCACCAACTTGGAATAAGAATCAAATTCAAGTGTAACCAGAAGTTTGAACAATGGAGCCACTAACCCTCTGCGGAACTGCTGAATCCGTGCCGCTTCTGTAGGCACCAAGGCAGGAGCAAATTTACTAAGCTGACTAAACTTCCTGGCATAGTCAGAAACACTCATGCCTGGGGTCTGCACCAATCTCTCGAACTTTAGGGACTTAGCTTCCCTCACACTTTCAGGAAGAAACTCATTAAGCACCATTTCCTTGAATCTCTCCCATGATAAATCTTCATTATCCTGAAGAATACAAGAATTGCTTCTTTTGAACCAATCTTTTGCTTTAGCCTTCATTAGATATCCCAAAAACTCAATGGCTCTCCTATCAGGAATTCTCAAAATCTGAACTTTCTCTTTAATTTCCTCCAGGAAATCCATAGGATCCACTTCACCCTTATATTCTGCGGGCTTGAGCTTTCGAAATCTTTCAAATGACACCTCTTCCTCTTGACGCACTATCGGTGGTGAAACTACCAGAGGAATAGGGATTTTTGAAACTTGCACTGGAGGCACTTGCTGCTGCCTCTGCTGAGTAATGAACTCAACTATCATTGCATAGTTCCTCTGCAGCTGGTCTAACTGTTGTGCCATATGAGCCACATCCACTGGTGGCATAGGAGAAACCTCATCACCTCCATTACCACCTACAGAACCTTCTTCAGAAGGTAGATCCCACCTAGGACAGCCTCGACCTCATCCTCTACCATGACGTAGAGGCATCTCGATACTGATAAGAAGAACAAACATTATCAGACTCACTACGCATACTTAACATAGATATATATACCAAAGGAAGACACAATTGGACGAGACACGATTCCTATGCTCCGTATTTATCTTAATCAATATTTATACTAGTGCTCATGCATCTCTATCTATCTTATAGGCTAAGGATTATAAACCTAGAGCTCTGATACCACCTCTGTCACACCCCAACTCCAGTGGTGCAATGGTCCTAGGGAAAGGGTAGGCTTAAGGCCACCATAAACCTGTAGAACTCTTATATCCTGGATCTCATTAATATTACACAATAATATTAAATATAAAGATCATAAAATAATTATTTCTATAATCTACTTAATCATCATTCATATCTTTTTTTTTTATATCATTTCATAAATTTTCTCTTGTTCCTTACGATCAAAAGATGTATCCCACATCACTAAGAAATAAGAGTAACCCAATAAATCATACATCAAAATATTATCATCCCCAAATGACTAACTACGGAGCTCTAAAGTAAACTTCCAATACATTTTGAGTCATAATACCATACAATAAATGTATAAAATCATATTTCAAAATAATTACAATAAAGGCTTCTTGGAAGAATGAGTCAAGAAGCTGGATCTTCTCTACTAGCTCCCTCACGAGCTACACTATCACCTGAAATCCACAGAAGAGGACTGAGCCTTCAACTCAGTAAGATATGAACATGCAGTAAGAAAAGAATACATATACACACACACACACACACACACACACACACACACACACACACACACACACACACACACACACACACACATATATATATATATATATATATATATATATATATATATATAAATACATAATCTGAAAGAAACATTAATTTCAAGAACATGGGTAAGAATTAGAATATGGTTAGACTTACAAAGAAACAAAAGTACTCACAATCGAATACACTATCAAATATCATGGTAGAACTATAGAGTGCATCAGTAGCCATGCTACCTATCACAACAGAGTGCATCAGTAGTCCTTGCTACCTTATCGCAAACGCATGCTTGGCCAAGCATATGCCTAGAGCTCATGGTCCCCTCTAAGTGGAACACTGGTACAATAACCCTACCAGCTAGGTTCCCAAAGTGCACGATGGACCAATGAATTTACTCTTATTGGGAAGAGCGCTCTATCTATAGGGTCATATAGTTTCATCTCACAGGAAACATATTGGTCACAAGACAATCAACGTATATCATAATTTCAATCAATTTAAGAAGTAAGAAGCAAGTAGTAATCAAGTGAACTTGATCTAAGAAAGTGGACCAAGTCACTTACATTATATAAATATATTTAGAAATCACATGTAATAGCTGGAAATTTTCAGTGTAAGAGTATCATAGAATTATCATATCATGGTTTGGTAATACAATATCAAGCATATGAATTATGTAGGTAAACATTAAGAATATTTGGTCATATTATTTCAAGAAGGTAACAAACAAATGCGATATTCATACTTACCTCAACACAGTTTCTCCTTAAATTTCCTTTAACAGATTGCTCAACTCCACTTCTCAATTCCTTGATTTCCTTCTCCTAAGAAATTTCCCAAATATACAAAATTGGGATTTTCCCAAATCAATAATATTCAACATGATTTCTGAATATTTAATCATCTTAGAGTTTCTATTCTTAATTCTCATCCTCAATTTAATTTATCTCTTAAGGAAATTCTGCATTTAATTCGAATTTACTGTTCATGATACTATTCATGATAGTCCATAAATTCTGATTCCTCTAACATTAATTATAATGTATAACCTTAAAATGTTTGTAATAAATTTCTTACACCCATAATTAATTATTCTAACTGTCAGACTTAATTAATCTAAGAGAAAAAATGAAATTTAAAGAAATTTGCCTTATTTCTCCAACACTGAATTTCTTGAAATATTCTACTTGAATATGACAATTTCTTCCTTATAATATGCTAATCTAGAGATCTAATGCATTAATTTTGAGTATTAATGCCTTAGACAAGAAATGGAACAAATCTGGGAAAGACGAAAGAAGAACGAAGAAAGAAGAAAGAAAATCGCACATAAAATCGCTGTTGGGCACTGGGTTAAATAGGTCACTGTCCAAAATCCAGCTTCCCAGCTCGCCTCGCCAACCGGACTCAGCAATGCTACCTCGCATAAGCCAGCTCGCCACTTCCCAGCTCACACTTTTCAGCTCTCCAAACTGATCCTGCAATGCCACTTCACTAATCCAGCTTGTATATGTCACCTCGCATATGCTGCCTCGCCAAACTCTCCTCGCATATGCTGCCTTGCAGATGCCACCTCGGCAATGACTCTTCGCCTCTTCGCCAACTCACTTTGCCTATCTCCCTCTTCGCCAAATTCTGCTTGCGAACTGCCACTTCGCACATTCCTTCTTCGCATAATGCCACCTCGCCTTTCCTCCTCGCCCACTCCACTTCGCATATGCCACCTCACATATGCCTCTTCTCCAATTGTCACTTCAGTAATCTCACCTCGCTACTTCGCTAGCTCGCATTGCCAGTTCGCAAAATCCCACCTCGCATTTTGCCGGCTCGCCATAACCAGATCCTATTGAGCTAAAACTCTTCCTCGGCAACTTATACTTAATCATCTTGCTAATGAGCTACAAATATCAAAACTTCCTGATTATTTTTGTCACTTAAAATAGACATGCAGGGGCTCAACATATCTAAAATTCAAATCATAAAGGCAACTACACTGACCATGGTGACACTCCAAAATCACCCAGACTTACTATCCTAAAATCCATCCGAACAGTCTTGATAAATTTCACTCTCCACTGAGTTATACTTATCCAAAATTCCTGAACTTTTATAGTCAACAACACAACACATAGAAGAACATTTCTTATGTTTATAACTTTGGCTCAAACTATCTCATTCATTCTCAAAAAATTCAAACATATACAGATTTCTTGCAAAAATACTAGACCAGACAAGTCATGCTCAAGGAAGCGTAACTCCTTACACACACAAAATTTTACCAAGTCATTTAACATAATTAAAGATGAAACATAGATCCACAACTTCTATGTTTTTCACTTTACCAAATTATTTCTTTAAGATCATGCAATTATTCTCACAAAATCTTGCAACCCAAAAATTTACTGCATCTACTCACAATATTCATACCTTAAATTAATTAATTTTTCAAGTATAAAATAAATAAAATACAACAAAATGGCAGATATTACATCATATATACTTTAATTTATTTTTAATTAATCCAAAATCCATCAAAATTAAATCATGTAAAAGAAATTTGTATAAATTATTGTCGAAAATTAATTAAAAATCGTCTACCGATAAATTTTTTCAAAAGTCAGATTTTGTTATCATTTCTATCTCTTTATATCCATTTATCTCTCTAACTTCATATTGAACCTCAAATTATTTTTCTCAGTATTTTAGAATCTTAATTCTAAATATCCTTAATTAATTTATGTAAAAACTTCTTAAAAATATATAAAAATTCTCTACCGAATAATTATGTCGGTTATCATCTTTAAAATTCTTCTATATAACTCAATAGCTATTTTTTTAGCCTATTTATTATTTAATTAATATCATTATATCACTAGGATTTGTTACTTCCTTACTATCTACTATACTACAGTATGGGGTGTTACACTAAGCTTTCTGCACCTAAGGTTACTAAGGAGTGCACTATTTTTGTATTTGAGATGTGAGGGATCTCCTATGAAATGTAGAGATATGGCTAGGATTAAGGTTAAAACCGCATCTTCTACAGTGTTACCTAAATCATTTAGAAAAAGTGTTTCATCCTCAAAGGTTTTGATTAAGATTTCTTGTTGTTAATGTAGAGTTAGATAATAATCCCACCATCCTTTTAGCTATCTGGAAAATCCAGCTATTGGGAGTTCAACAATTGGTTTATCTGAGGTTCATAATCAGGTCCTATAGGCATTTATTGCCATTGTCATCTATTGGAGTAAACTAAGGATGTTATATTCAGTCATACCATCTAGGTTCCACTCATAAATAGATGAGGCATTGAATCTAGACTGAACTAAGATATTGGATATGTTTTCTAACCCTAACTCTGGAGTTGTAATCCTAGGAACAAGATTCTGTCAGGTTAGTCTACTGATTTGAAGAATTTCTTCTTGTTTGAAAGCTTCTTCATCGGAAGTCGTTTGGTTTTGTTCTATAACACTGATGTTTCTAGATTGGGATTGAGGAGTTTCAGGTGTTATATGTCTATAGGATTCAAAGGTAGTTTGGGAAGTAGAGGTTTGCCCTATGCTACTCTAAAGATCTCTAATGGCATGAACAAACTCAAGTTTGTTGGTTTGAAACTGTTGTTGACTTTTTTTTGAAACTTGAAAGGGTTTGAAGACTGGATTTTTAAGTTTTTTGTCTTATAATCCTATAGGTTTGGAAACAATAGTAGAGGAGATAACTAACTTTTGGATATGGCTTTCTATCCTAGTCAAATGTTTTTCTATTGTTTGAAAATTAGCATTTGACAAGTTGCTCTGAAGAACGATAGTCTTAAGATTTCTAGAATTTTCATCCTGAACTTTTTTGAAAGGTACTGCATTTATCTCATGTTCACCATAAGGAATATAAATTTTTCTAAAATGAGGGTGTTCAGACTGAATAGTTTGACCATCTAATTTCCATTATAGGAGTTTGTTCCTAGAGGTGATATGATTAATGTCACACCCCAACTCCAGTGGTGCGACGGTCCTAGGGCAAGGGTAGGCTTAAGGCCACCATAAACCCGTAGAACTCACAAATCATAAATCTCAATAACATCAGATAAATTATAACATCATATTTTATCATACATTTTCCATATTCATACATATAATCAAAATCAATCATATCTTCCTATTATCATTTCATATCTTTCTCTTGTTCCTTAATGATCAAAAGAGACATCTCACATCACTGAGAAACAAGAGTACCCAAAAAAGTAACAATAATACATCAAAATATTCTAGTATCCTCGAAAGACTAACTACGGAGCTCTAGAGTATACTTCAATACATATTGTATCATAACATCATTAATAAATATACAAATTATCTCAAAGGAATAATTACAATGAAGCTTCTTGGAGTAAATAAGTCAAGAAGCCTGATCTTCTCTGTTAGTCCCGTCACAAGCTAAGCTATCACCTGAAATCCACAGAAGAGGAGTGAGCCTTCAACTCAATAAGATATGAATATTATACAATAAGAATTGAATATCGAATCATGGTCATGAACAAATAATTATACATATAAGCACGAAAGAGGTCATGAGCTTTACTTGAAAGAAATGTGGTTTTCATAATAATTTGGCTATATCAAATCATGTCAAATTCAAATCATAGTTCATATTTAGAACATAAATGCCCACAAAGAATGGCATTATCAAATCTCATCTGATAGAACTGATCACATATCATAACATACGTATCAGTAGCCTTGCTACCTCAACGTGCACACATTCTTGGCCAGGCATATGCCTAGAGCTCTTGGCCCCCTCTAGGTGGAACAACAATAAAATTCCTATCGGTTGAGCTCCCATAGTGCACAATGGACCAATGAATTTACTCTCATTGGGAAGAGCGTTCTATCCATGGGTTATGGTTATCAAATCATAAAAGTATATTGGTCGTAAGACCATCATTATATATCATTGTCCAAACCGAATTCTCAAGCAAGAGTGCATGGACTTGATCCAAGAATATTGATCAAGCCATTCACATTGTTCAAGTATATATATATATATATATATATATATA
>CANXYC012282317.1:0-43664 GCA_948193065.1 Aleurites moluccanus
AATTCTTGGACGGCTTAGATAAGAAGAAACAGAAACAGAAGCCCAAATAGTTTATTGGTCAGTTGGGTCGGGGCCCGTTTGACTTTCTAAGAGCAGCTTATTTTGGCCCTTATCGACCATAATCCAATGGGAAACGGCCGATAACCTTTTTAGGGTAAATTCCAATATTTAGGCATCTATCTTGGCAGTTTTATGTTTTTATCTATTTTGGCAGTTTTAAGTTTTTATCTATTTTGGCAGTTTTTGTTCCCTTATTTAATTTAGGTAGGAAAATCTGTTGGTATATATATATATATATATATATATATATATATTTTAAGGCAGTTATTATGTAATATTTTTATTTTCATTATGATGTAGATTTGGTGATTTATTTCCTTTTCGGAATATATTACCAAATTAGCCTCTTAGGGTTTTCTTAAGCTTATTATCTATAAATAGCTTGTAAAACTTTAGGGTTCGACAGCTTTTTGATTAATAAAACATTCAGTTCTCTATTTTTTTGGTTTCACACTCTTGTTTGAACGCTTACACGCTGCGTCACTTAGGGATGCAAGATGTGGGTATTAAATTCATGGTCTCGATCAAGATTTTCTTACATATACATTTTATCAATTTGTTTGAATTTTTTCTCTCAAGAAAAATTATTTGAATTTTTTTATACACATTTTTTTAAATGAGTGTAATTTTTTGGGTTTAAATCCTAAATTTTCTATAATACAAAATTTACACTCACTAAATTATTAATAGTTTATAGTAAAATCTCTATAAATTAATATTTGATAAATTAATGATTTTTATTATATAATAATTTTATAAAATTCTAACTTAAATTAATAAGTTAAATTAATATTTAATTAATTAATATCTCTTTTAATTAATAAAATTTATAAACACCAATAATATTATTTTATAAAAAATTTACTATAATTAACTTAATAGTTTACTGATGCAATTTAATGAAGGGTAAAATTTTAAAAAGTATTATGTAATTTTACCCTTCTATAAGTTAGGGCCTTTAATTTTTTTTTTTTTCACATAAATTTAAATTTGTGATTTATTTTATTAGTATATGAAAATTTACCTCCACGCGCATTAACAGTCAATTTAAAAAAAAAAAAAAAATTTCTAGTGTAGCATATATAAAATAGAAAAAAAGAAAAAGAAATGAAACTTATTCTAAAATAAAAAAACAAATTAAAAGATGAAATCCCAAAATAAAGATCAAATGGAAATCACAAAAATAGCATCTCTCATAACTTCACTAAATGACAAATTCAACTGATACTTGAAATTTTGCAGTGTACATATAACATTATCCTAAAATTAAATACCCTAATTAATTGAATTAGCAGCTCAACACAATTTTAATTGGTGTTTGATAATATTATTCAGTACTTAAAATTAAAATTTTTAATATTTTAAATTATTTAATAACGCATGTCTTAAAAATTTTAATTGAGTAAAAAATCACTTAAACTGATAAGACAAAAATTTTCACGTAAAAAGTGATTATATTTTTATTAATTTTATAATTTAAAAATTATATATTTATATTATTTTATATTTAAATTTTTTAAAATTTAATTTTCAGTTTTATCAAATGTTAGTTAACATGTTTCTATTATTAATACATATATATATATACTGGCGCGTTATCTTCTTCTTCCTTATTTGTTTCTTATCGTAGTTTTGAAACTCTAAATCTAAACTAGTTGAAAATGAAAACAAGAGGGTGCAAATCAGGCGAATTTTTCAGAAATTTGATTCTAACGGAGACGAAGGATTCAACAGATAAAAAAAAATGGAAGCTCTGGTAGTTGCTTTGAATCCTAGAGTTAAATTTAGCGATAAACAAATCAACACCATTCTTGATGAGCAATTCAATTCTTTTACTGCAGCGGTGTATCCACTATACATCTTCTTAAAGCAAATATGAAAATGTCGTCTTCAATCACGGAGAAATTTGCTGGTGGAACGTCAATTGATTCAAATATAATTGGTCATTTCATTTATTTCACTGTTAAAATTATATAAAAATATAAAAATATTCTTTATTTATATTTAAAAAATTTTATATCAATCATAATCAAATTTCAATCTTTTTTTTATTATAATAATTTTTATGAAGTGAATACTACAATTTGAATTTATGATTTTATTAAACTATAACATTGATATTAATTTAATAATTTCATTGCAAATTTTAAAATTTATTAGAATAGTAACAAAATATTAATTAGAGAAGAATTATTTATCTGTATAACATTAAAGTCTCATATCTAATTTTCAAGCCAAAAATTTTTATTATAAAATTTACAATAGATTGATAAAAGTTTTCAGACCAGCACTTAGCAAATAAAAAAAAAAATAACAAATTCTGAGAAAAATATTTTTCAGACAACATAATTATATTTACTTTTCATTATTTTTTGTATTTATCCCTAATTCGGTTTACAATTTACTATGTAAACAGTGATGTTAATTCATATTGAAATAAAATTGTGTCTCCTTTTCAAAATTTTTGGATTTGCCCTGAGATAAAGTATATACATACAAGTGATATTACATAATGATTATGAATGACATGTTATATTGATAACTATACAACTAATTGAGTGAAATTCTCACTCCTTTTCAATATTTGTCCAAATTATAGTTAACAGCATATTTAAAAGTAGTCAATGTTTCTTTGAAAGGCAACACTGTAGTTCTTCCTTGGCAATTAGCCAGTGATTTACTGCATATATAATGAATTTAAGTTTAAATTCTAGAACTCCATATATGTTATTATTCTGTTATGTTATATCAATAGTTGATTGTTGGAGAATTTGTTGGAATTCCTCTCTTTATTTATATGTTAAGCAGATATTTTATTGTTTAGCTAGTAAGTTCTATGATCGGTTAAACCAGTAAATAATAATATTATTGGTAGATTGTTTTCATATTCTATTTGATAGGTAGGCTCATAACTAGGGGGTGTATATGGTTCAGTTCAGTTCGGAAATTTTCAAATCCCTAAATCAAATTGAAATTTTGGGGATTAAAAAATAAAATCTTCGGTCCTGAATCAAATGAAAAAAATATCTGTATCGAATTGTCCAGAAAAATTCGGTACAGTACTGTACAGTTCGAAAATTTGATTAAAATTCAGAGTTTTTTTATTCGGTTTGAATATTTGAATATTTAAATTTGGTTTGGTTTGAAAATTCGGGAATTCGGAGATTTGAATATAATTTTATAATATATATAAAATATTATAAATTTATAATTATATAAATAAAATACATGTATAAGTAATAATATATATACCATATATTATAAATTTATAATTATATAAATACAAAAATATGTATATATTATAAATTTATAATTATATAAATATAAAAATGTGTATATATTATAAATTTATAATTATATAAATATATATAAATTAGTTAATTGGTTTGGATATTTGGTTTAATTTAGGTATAATTCGATTCAGTTCGGTTTTCGATAAGGATATCAAAGCATTTTCGATACTGTCTCATTATATTAATTTGATTTCAATTCGGTTTGATTATTTTTTAGGGTCTCAAATTTTTTTTTTTGGAAATTCAAATCTGTTCGGGATCCCTGAATTCCCTGCTCAACCCTACTCATAACCCTAATATTTTATATAACTGTTTAGAGTGTTTAGCAAGTTATATTATTGTCAGATTAGATTTATTGTGAGCTCTAATAATCTAATGTTTTCTCTTGTTTAAATATTGTCACGTGCCTCTAAATTCGGATTATGACAAATTTATGACTTTTAAATTTTCAATTAATAACACTCTATATTTAATATTTTTAATTTATAATAATACCTTATTACTTTCAATTTATTGAACTTAATTATTTATTTTTTATTTTAATTAAAACAATGTAAATTATATAAATAAATCTAAAAACTTTTTAAATAAAAAGTTAAATAGAAAACTTATCAAAGAGAATCTCAGACATTATCTTTACTTTAACCTTATTAGATGGTATATTGATATAGATTACTTGACAAAATTTTCTTAACCCCTTGTTTATTTTCTCCTCAAGCACTTCATTTTCTCTTAAGCTATGTTGGATCTGAGAGATTTTAAACCAGAAATCTTAAATAATTTATAAATTTTGTACAAATTTCTAGTTTTGAGGCAATTTGTAAGTTGTTCTAAATTTCTCATTTATAAAAATCTTTAATTTCACTAAAGATATATGAGATTTTGCATATATTTTTATATTATAATAATATTATTTATTTAATTTCATGGGTTTAGTATCAATACCAAACAAGTGAAATCATACAGATTCTTAGATTTTTAACATTTTCATAAAGGAAATTTGATTTAGAAGTACCAACCCCAACCTAACTACAGGTCCCCAAATGATTTATAATCAAATTTGAAATGAATATTGCAATTAGCTAGGATAACTTTATATATATTAAAATAAATTGTGAAGGTATGTCCATTCATGAAACAAGAAAGAGAATATTCAAAAACCAAAAGCAATGGCTATTTTTCTTGCGTAATCCCTTAAGGATAGATTCTTTGCGGTCACTACAATAGTCAGAGTCTTTCTCAGTGTTTTAAAGCGCCGATAATATCTACCCCGACACTTTAAAAACCGTCTTGAGTGATGGTGTTGCAGAAATCAATGCTAGCATTTCAGCAAAGTACCGGGGTAGGATCAAGAAAGCGTCGTGGTTGATACTTTTGTAATTACATCAATAAAAGCCCTTTCCTGACATTTTAAAGCGCCGGTGAAAAAAGGAGATTTAGCAGCACTTTTGAAGCGTTAGTAAAACGTAGGGGCTTTTAGGGCGGTATGTAAGTGCCAATGAAGATTAATAGTTTTTGGGGCGGTTATGAAACGCAAGGAAAGGATACCAATTTCAGGGGCATTTTTGAAGTGTCGGTGAAAGGTACTAATTTCAGGGGCACTTCTGAAGCGCCGGGGAAGGGTACTAATTTCAGGAACACTTCTAAAGCGTTGTGGTAGGTAACTAATTTCAGGAGTAATAATCAAGTGTCATAAAATGACAAAGTGCTAAGAAATTGTTGGAATTTAGAGGCACTTCTAAACGGCAATAAATTTACGATTTGTATAGGTTATTATTAAATCTAGTAGCGCTCTAAAACGTAAATGTATAAATAAGAAAAAAAAATTTTCTTGCCATATTTTTTATTGTTGACATATATAAAAAAATTTAAATTATCAAATGCACTAAAATCATCACCAAATTCACTAAAATCATCATATATAGTATTAAATAACGTTATGTTTAAACATAATATTGAACAACGTTAAATATTACAAATTTCAATGTTCAGAATTAATGACTAATAAAAATAATATAAATATCTAAATCTCTGTAAAATAGTCAAACTGAATCACCTAAAATATAAAATAAATCTTATAATCAATATATAATTTATGAATAAGTAGAAAAATAAATAAATATCTATAAATATTGCTGACTTTGATTATTTTAAATAAAATACTTAAAGTTCATAATATTTTCATCTTGAAGTTTGAAATTAACATCTAAAAAATATTTATTAGCACAAATAATGATAAATATGTGACAGTAAAAAACCCGAAGACTGATGGAAGAGTTATTGAGGTTGTCTTTGGTCTGTGAATGTTAGAGATAAAGAACAATCAATATGAATAAAATAAGAAAAAAAAATTTAATCATACTTCTCAAACATTTTCTAGACCATCAATGACTTAATCAACAATGAACCACACATTTCTCAAATATATCCATATATTTACTATAATATTTAAAACATATGTGTTTTCAAATGTAATGTATACCTTGAGATAGGGGTTGAGCTGGAACCACATCATTTGAAGGTTGCGATGGAATATTGACTCGATGGGCACTAAAACTTATGGTAGCCTAGTAGGAACCAAATAAAAACATACATCATTTCAAGTGAAGTTACTATTTTTTTATTGTAACCCCATACATTACCAAGACCAACATATACAAAAATAAAAATAAAAATAAAAAAATAAAAAAATTAAGTGTTGCAACAATTACTTCAAAAGGAGAATCGTTGCACGAGTTATTCATCATACACTGTCGAATCGTTTGTTGCATTTATAAAAATTGTTCTTGCATTTCTTGAATTTGTTGTTATTGAGCTACAATTTTTTTCTCCTAAATCTCAATTCATTGTTCCTATTCTCGAGCTTTCTCCTCCCATTGTTGGCATTGGCGAGATTCTTCCAAGAGACAAGAAGATGACACTCCCCACAAGCTAGAAGGTGTTGGACTCATTCCCACACCCTGTATTTGCCTTTTTTTTTTCTTTGCCTATCACTTGGGAATATATATCCCCCTCCCATGCAACACTACCTTGGGATTGCTCAATTGAATCTGGTAGTTCAGCAAATTTATCACTTATCTTCTCCTAATACATATACAAGCACAATTGAGCAATGTTATTTACATCTAAGCATTTAAAGCACAATTGTCATTCCATCTAATTAAAAATTCAGAAATCTAAATAGAGATCTTACCATTATTTCTGCAATCTTAGCATCAACAGGCTTGTCATCATGTCATTTGTAACATTTTATAAACATCATAGCTCATGATGGCTCAACACCATCTTTTGTTTGCATTGATTTAGCACCATAAATCATATAGATCCAAAAAAACCAAAAATGCTATATCAATTTAATGAAGACTAACTTACCTCTTCATGCATCATTTTTGCGATGCTTTTAGAACCTTGTGTATGCATCAATTTTTATTTTGCTCGACAAATGCTATTCTTTCGTAAAACTCACTATTACAAAAAAGAAATGATGTTGAATACATCAATATAACTACTTAATTATAGCAACTTACACTTACTTTCACTCCCTCATCATACAAATAATTAACCAATATAATCCATTGGTCTTCCGAAATACCATATGGTTTGCACGCAATACCCTTTCCTTGGTTTCATATTTCTCACAATAATGTGCCTTTAATTCATACTGATAATCTCTCAACTTTAGTGACATAAGGATGTAATTCTCACCTCTTGTAGGAATCAGAAATCGGGTCTACAAAAGGAGTATAAAAGAAATAAACATTAGAGTATAATATACATTTGGAAAGTAAAAATGAATAAATTAAAATTTAAAATAGCAATCAATTAATCTATTTACCTTTATACAATCCAAAATTTTCTCTTTAGTTTGCTTTGAAAACTGTCTCCAGTTCGTATAATGGACATGTGTGTATATAGGATTTCTAGCCAACACACCTAAAAATGAATCAAGACTATGAGCTTCTTCCCCTAAAGGCTGATCCCTTGAGTTGAACGTTACTTCTATTTTTTGTCCATTAGGCAAGTCACAAATCTTCTTCAATATTTTTGATCCTCGCTTTTTAGTATGAGGACTTTGTACTAAGATGAGTAACAAAAAAAAAATGATTATAAGACATTTAAAAAAACATGCATTAACAAATGTTTGAGGTACCATATATTAGGAATATACTAACCTTCTACTGTAATTTCTTGTCACTCCAACTCAATTTCTGATATAAATTCAGTTGCATCATTACCATGTACAGGTTCTGTTTCGTTATTACCATGTACATGTTGATAGTTAGTTGAATCTTCAATGATACGCAATCGCAACCTCCTTCCCATAATCAAGATGTTTATTCACTGGGTAGTCATTAAGGTCATGCAATAATATACAGGGCAATTAGTATTACAACACACATAGTTTGGCTATTAGCAACAAATATAGTCATGAAGGTCACACAATTAGTATTACAATGCAATTTGCATTACTTTCATATGTCAAGACCAATTTCGCCCTGTTGCTTCACCCTATTGCCAAATGCCAAGAAAATTACTTTTTGCCAAACTAACACATTAACTTTGTTACCTTCTATTTTTAATATTTCAAATAAAGAAATTTCTCATGTCATGGTTATTTACTAACAGTTATTTTTTTCTCTTTTCACATTTATATCAGCAGTATAATCTTTAAAAATGGGAAGAGTTAGCAAGCTATCTATATGAAGAAGCATAAACCACTATAAGAAAAATATTTTCGAGCATCACTAAGGGACTGCCACCGAGGAGATTCTTGTATAGCTTTAAATGCATTGTAAATTGGTTTACTTTGTCCTAATCGAAGCTGAAACTTGACCTTTTCTGGATGCATACATAAACTATAGGCCATGAGCACTAGAAACAAGATAATGATCTGCGAATTCATGCACTAAATGAAGCTTTAATCACATTTGAAAGACAATTGAGCTGATAAAAATGAACATATTTTCAGTTGTTAAGAATGATCAAAGCAAAGAAATTCATTAAGTAATTTAACTGAAAGACCAGATTAGCAAACAAAAGTATATGCCATAGTAAAGAGAGGCAAGAAATGTAAACATTGTTCTATTAATTAATTATTATCCAACAAAGGCAAATACTATTTTCCAAATACATTCCCAGACATCAAGACATTGCAAGAGAAACTCAATAAATAAAAAAAAGAAAAAAAAAAACTTTGAAAAATTAACTCAAATCTCTTACTTCTGTTTTTTCATTGCCATTCTGTTTAACTCAATAAACAACTCATATTTGTACATTATCATAGAAGTCATTCCATTAGGCATCAACACTATTGATTTGTACAGCATCAACCTCACTTGTCTTGGAATGAAACTATTCCAAAGGCTTTCTAATCTTGGTTAAAACTTAATAGAAAACTTTTATTATTAATTTCATCGATATTCATGACTAAGTCATGGATTTGAAGTTTCTAAAAAGTTAATTAACAAATTTGTATAATTTTTAACTTAACCCCTTAAAAATTATAATTGCACTGCCACCATCTTCTGTTACCGTTGTTGTTGCATTGTGACCATCACCACTAATTTTCTTAAGAAATAAAAATAAAATAAACGAAAGAACTGTATACCTTATTTTGAGTTAGTTTGAGCTTTTTCCCTCTTTCACCTCTGCTGCAAAGTAGTTATGGAACTTGATTTTGCTACAAAGTTAGTTTGAGTGCTTTAAGGATAAGATTGGAGTTTTAATTTTGCTGACAAAGGGAAAATAATAAACTAAAGAGAGAAAAAATCCTAAGGGAAAGAAATACAAAGGGACTAAAAGATTAAACCCTAAAGGAAATTAGATTGAAACTTTTTAAGGACAAAAGCAAAGATGGAGAGAATACAACCAAATTCAGAAGTGTTCACAAACATAACAGAATAGAGTCATTTATATAACAAACATAAGCGATTAGCTGACTTACAGCTAGAAATTCTCAGTAATCAATTCAAAACTTACCATTGATTTGTAAGAAAGCTCAAAGCAAAATAAACTCCAAAGTGTAAATAGACAAAAGAAGGAAAAAAAAAAAAAACAAAAGTTATCATTGATTTGTAAGTGTAAATGCCCAAAGTGTAAATTCCCTCTTACAAAAAGAGTGTTTCGTAATCAACCATCAAACTATGAAAAAATTCATTTTACTAGCCCTTGGTTTTGAAAGCATGAAAATATTTTTAAGGAACGTACTAAAAATTTAGAATATATGAAAAAAGTTAAATAATAAAAAATTAATTAAAATTTATAATTTTGCATAATTAAAAATAATTTATAAGAATAGTAAAAAATTATTATGAAAATTTTACTGAAAAGGTACATAAATAGATTAAAAGGATATTATAATAAGATAAAATATAATTATAAGAGTACTAAAAAAATTTATATATTATACTCTTTCAAATACAAATAGGGGCAAAAATAATATTTTTATATTATAATTTTAAAAATCAAAATTATTCATATTTTAATTATTGAAATATTTAAATGAGTATTCCATATTTATTCATAAATAAATTTTTAGGTGGAATGTATGTTTGCTTGTTGCTTCTATTTTAATATAACACCCAGTCAAAATTTAGAACCTGAACCACAAAGGGCTACATTGGAAATTTTGATTTGACTTGATTATTGTGATTTACTATATGTTTATACTTGAATTTGACATGTATGCATGTTTTATGATGTGTTTGCATGATTAGATGAGGTTAAAAGACAGTTCGGAAGCAATCGGATAAAATTAGATTTTTGGTGAACTAGGGGCAAAATGATCATTTCATACCCTTTGAATTTTAGTGGAAATGAACATTATATTTGATGTTAAAATAAAATATTAGGAAATGAAAATTGAGGTGTAATAGTCATATGAATTAATTTTGGAAAATCGGTAGAAAATAATTACGGGAGAAGTTAATTAAAAAGGGATCAAATTTGAACTAGGGGTAGTATAGTCTTTTTCTAAGGTATATGGACTTATTTGGTACATGCAAGTGTATGGTGACCATTTTAAGTTAACCTAAATCAAACCATTGAATGGAAAGATCAAGAATTGAATGGTTAGTAAGCTAGGTTGTATATTTTTTACTATAGGATCAATGTATGAGATTATGAACTTAATAAGTTCACACCTCTTCTTCAACCTTAGCCATTTTTCTTGCAAATTTTTCTCTCTCTTCCTAAGCAAGTTTCGGCCATTATTGATCATCTTGATACCAAATTATTTTCTTTCATTTCTTGATCCAAACTAGTTAATTCAATCATCCTAAACTCAATTCTAACCTTAGAATCAAAGAAAAATAAAAAAAGTGATAAATCAAAGCTTGAAAAATTTCAAAGAACTATTGAAGAAGTAAGTGTTTTTAACATTCTTTTGATTCAATTTTAATCATTAGTTGATATTAATTTGTAACAAATATGTGTTTAGATTGAAAGAAAATAAAAAACTTGGAAGAAACCCTAACTTGGAAGAGGTAAGATTCAAATGTGTTAATTTGATGGAGTTTTGGTTCAAATGTGATGTATTTGATGTGTTTGTCATGAATTAGTAGCCATTTGATGAAAATAAATTCATTTGGTTGGTTTTCAAGGAGGGCCGAATGGCATGACATGTAAAGAAGAATTGGTACTTTAGTGTTTACTAGGTTGGAATGCTTGAATGTTATACATTTGATGTGTATTTATGTTGTTTGAATGATTGGTGTTGAAAAATGAAAGAATGGAGGGAATTCCATTAAGGCCAAACCATGTTTAGTTTATAGGTTTAATGGGTTAGATTGAAGCAAATGGGAAGGAAGAGTTTGAATATGGATAAATGGTGTATGAAATGCAAATGTATAAGTTTAGATATAAACATAATTTTTAATATAAGTATACTTGTAATTAGATGTATGTATGAAATGAAATCTTGAACTAGGTGTGTATAAGTTCTTAACTTCGTATAATAGTGATGAATATATGAAATGTAAGTGAAATGTGGTGATAGAAATGTGTTTGATACATAAGGGAATGGAAAAGTGTTAATTGTGTAATGTGATGTATATGATGTATGTTTGATGTGAATAATGTGTTTTGTAATGTTTACAAGTCTTACCAGAGTGTTATATATGAAAATAAGTGTGAACTTTCGGGTAATCCAGTTAGAGGTGACGAGCGGCGGGCCAATTAGGGCCTACGAGCTGTGTACTGGGGGTTAAAGTGGACTTTTTGGATCTAAGGTGAGTTTATATATATAATCATGCATGATTTGCATCATATATCATATAATATGTTATTTGGAATGATAAACCAACACTTGATATCCTAAAGTACCTACATTGCATTTTTACCCCTAAATAAGCCTACCGAAATGATCTAAATTGACCTAAAGTTTGACTGGCCATAAAATAAAACCTAAAAAGCCAATTAAACCCCTACTTGGCCCAATCATCTAGTTTTTCCCTAAGTTTTAAAATGATACTTTATAGTCTACTTAAATCCATTGATAGCATAGTTAACCAGAAACCATTCAAAAATTCTCAAACAGACTCGTAACAGCAGTGCCAATTGCAGTAGCGTAATTGGGCCACGCCGGCCATTTTTATCACTTGATCTAAACTTGTTTTATTATTGATTATGGATATATATTGGACTGTTCCACACTTATATGAGTTGAATTTATGCTATTTTTATGGTTATATTGAGACACACCTATATGGTATTATAACAGGGCTACCTCGATGGTGTAGCGGGTAATTTCATCGACCGTGTGCACACTGATATTCATTGGACCCTTGCTAGGGAGGGGTGTCATATTTTCTAGCTGTAAGGATTGATCTCCCTTACATACATTGGATTATGCACGATTGTGCTATTACAGTGCGACTGCACTTTTCATTGGATCCAATCCTGTTATATCATATGAGATTTGATTTATACACTAGATATTTATATGGAAACTTGTTTCACCCTATATTTGCCATCTTATATTATTTCTACATGTTATTTGTGAGCGATCATGGTATTATGAACATTTACTGCATTTTTATATATATAGATTCACTGAGTATTTTTATACTCACCCCCGTAGTTGTCATTGTTTTTCAGGGCAGCAGTGAGACTCAAATTCCATTAGCACTATCTATCATCGCCTTGGAATTTTGCTACTTGTATCATGTAATATTTGGGTCTTAAATAATATATGTAAATATTTATACATTATTAGAGATTCCATGGTATTGTAACCTAAATAGAGACATATATGTATGTGGTTGTATTTCTTTTAGTTTTACACATAACCTATGCTATGAATGTGTATGGTTTGATACATATGACGAGTTGATATTGGAGGTTGAGTTGGATGTTGATAATGAAGTTATATTGGGAGTGTTATTTACTTTTTTTACAGGGGGATATAGTCATATATTAGAGGAGATGCTGTCAAAATTTCAGTAGAATTATTAAGCTATATTTGAGTTGAACTATGAGAGGAAAAGTATAAATTTCAATGTTTGAAAGTTTTATTGATTTGACCATATGAATTGCTTGCCATATCATACTGATAGTTGGGTTCTTCATGGTACTGGTAGCTTAGGCAATACCCCTACTCTAGGACCATCGCGGCTCCCTGGTTGGGTCGTGACAAAGGTAGTATCAGAGCTAAAGATTTATTATAACCTATAATGTCTGCATATTAGTAGCGATAGAGGTACCATAGAACCTAGGATTTTCTTATATCATTAAAATAACAGTCTCCTTCATTGTTTGAAATTCTTCGTACCTATGATATAAACATTCTTTTACATGCTGCATTGTTTTGTTTTGATTTGTAACAGTGTGCTACGATGTCAGAAAGTGCGAATAGGGACGTTAAACCTATTGACGAGGGTGAGTTCAATGGATCTAGTGAGGAGGTAGAGGTTGCTTCTAATGCATCTGTTCCTATATAGAGGACTCATTTTGAACCACCCCGGTCACGGAGATGAACTGAGTCTGATCAGGTGGATGATGTACCTTGGAGACAGGAGATGCAGGAGATGAGACAGAAGATTTTACAGACTATTCAGACTCAGTTGGTAGCACAGCCTGCAGTAGCACATCAGTCACCTCCACCTCCAGTACAACCAGTAGTACAGCCTAAGATACCACCATCACCCTAGAGGGAACCAATAGTATTACAGGGAGTCAGGGCATGTAGAGTTATCCCAAAGGGTGGTGTAACTATTGGGGAGTTCATGAGACTGCGACTACCTACCTTTGCAGGGGAGTATGGTACTGACCCCAGTGATTTTATTGAGAGGGTTGATAGGTGGTTCGAAAACTACCTTGTTCTGATGCCAGGAATATAGAGTTGGTGGGATTATTACTGGAGGTAGATGCTGCTACTTGGTTTATAGAGCATATTGATGATAATATTCACAATGATGTTCCTATGACTTGGGAAGATTTTAAACAAAAGATGATGGATGAGTTTTTGACAGAGGGCTTACGAGAAAGCAACATTGTGAAATTTGAGCAGCCACGACAGGGGAGCCTATCTATTTTAGAATATGCCAGAGAATTTAGAAAGTTTAGTAAGTATGCTAGAAAGATTGCTTCTACAAAAGAATATTTGATTAGGCGGTTCAGGAGAGGGTGACATGCATCTCTGCATAACATCCTATTAGCTATGGAGTTTACTTCCCTCAGTCGTGCCATTGATAAAGCAGCCCAGATGGAGGCTAAATATAAGGAGGAAAGATCCGATCGGGAGCAAAAGAAGAAAGGAAGAGGGGGAGAGTATCATAGACCTGGAGAGGGGGCATCCCAGACTTTTGCACTTAGAACTTCTTTACGGCCAGTGCAGTCTTTACCACCCCCTACTCAAAGATAGGATTTTGGTAGAGGTACTAGTATGAGGCCTCCTATTCCTAGTTACTTCCGAGGACCCAATAGACCAGTTCAGATGACGACAACGGTGCCCACATATGCTTTTTGTGGGAGGAGACATTCAGGGGACTGTCGTATCAAGTCAGGGGCATGCCTCAAATGTGGACAGTTTGGGCATTTTTATAGAGATTGCCCTTTGCCCAGAGTTTCACAGCCTTCAAGGACAGGATCATCCCAGCTATCAGTATAGATGGGTAGAGGGAGTGCAGGCAGAGGTAGACCAATAGGGCAGAGTTCATCAGCAAGACAGTCAACAACTGATAGGGGCTAGGGGCGTGTTTTTGCAGTTACCTAGCAGTAGGCCCAGGGATCTCATGATACAGTCGTAGGTATGATTTCAGTGCATAATTTAATGTCTTATGTGTTGTTTGATTCGGGTGCAACCCATTCTTCCGTGTCACTTGTTTTTGCCATGAAATTGGGGTTGGATAGTAAACCTTTGCATGTTCCCTTAGAGATAGCCACACTGATAGGAGATAAGATCATTGTAGGGTACAAATATGATATTTATGATATGAGAGTTTGTGATAGATCTTTGCTTGCGGAATTGATTGAGTTATCTATATTGGAGTTTGATGTTATCCTTGGAGGCTAATAGACACATATCAGGGTTAGTATTTGCAGTACAAGCAGGGAGGTTGATGAAAAAGGGATGTATTGCTTATTTAGCATCGATGGTTGACATTATAGGGGTAGCTAAAGAAGTAGAGCAGATTCCGGTGGTGAAAGAGTTCTTAGATGTATTTCCAAATGATCTTCTAGGATTGCTACTAAAGAGGGAGATTGAGTTTGAAATTGAGGTATATCTTGGTATTGATCCTACATCCATTCCACCGTATCAGATGGCACCACCAGAGTTGAAGAAGTTGAAAAAACAGTTACAGGAATTGTGCGACAAAAGCTTTATTCGGCCTAATAGTTCACCTTGGGGAGCGCCAGTGTTATTTGTGAAGAAGAAGGACGGGTCACTACGGATGTGTATTGATTACCGGCAATTGAATAAGGTGACAGTGAAGAATAAGTATCCTTTGCCCAGGATTGATGACTTGTTTGATCAGTTACAAGGGGCTTGTTTCTTTTCCAAGATAGATTTGAGGTCAGGGTAACATCAATTGCGAATTAAAGGAGAGCACATTTCAAAGATAGCTTTCAGAACTCGTTATGGGCATTATGAGTTTTTAGTGTTATCATTTGGGTTGACAAATGCTCCAGCAGCATTCATGGACATGATGAATCGAGTGTTCAGGCTATTTTTGGATAAGTTTATAATTGTCTTCATTGATGATATCTTGGTGTACTCCAGAAGTAGAGAGGAACATGAAGAGCATCTCAAAGTCACATTATAGATATTGCGGGTTCATCAGTTGTATGCGAAGTTCTCAAAATGTGAGTTCTGGTTGACAGAGGTAGTATTTCTGGGGCATGTTGTTAGCAAAGATAGTATAAAGGTAAATCCATAGAAAGTTGAAGTAGTTGCTAATTGTCCACGTCCCACTACAGTCATTGAGATACGGAGTTACCTTGGTATGGCAGGGTATTATAGTAGGTTTGTTAAAGACTTTTCCCGGATAGCTGCACCAATGACAAAGTTGACTTGAAAACAAGTGAAGTTTTAGTGGAGTGAAGAGTGTGAAAAGAGTTTCCAAACTCTTAAAACCTGTTTAACCACTACACCTGTGTTAACTCTTCCTTCCTAGGCAGGCAGTTTTGTTATATATTGTGATGCTTTGAGGATCGGGTTGGGTAGTATTTTGATGCAGGACAGGAAGGTAATTGCTTATGCTTCCCGCCAGTTGAAGAAACATAAGGTGAATTACCCTACACATGATTTGGAAATGGCAACAATAGTCTTTGCTCTGAAGATATGATGACATTATTTATATGGGGTGAGATGTGAAGTTTACACTGATCATAAAAGTCTACAATAAATCTTGTAGCAAAAAGAATTGAATTTGAGGCAAAGGAGATGGGTCGAGTTACTGAAGGATTATGACTGCCAGACTATGTATCATTCTGGGAAAGCAAATGTGGTGGCAGATGCTCTTAGTAGGAAGTCAATGGGAAGTTTATCACATGTGACTACTTTAGAAAGACCATTGGTATGAGAATTGCGGGAGTTAATGGCTAAGGGTTTAAGTTTGGATTTGGAATCACAGGGGCAGGAGATAATGTTGATAGCACAGTTCCAGGTGAAATCATTGCTTATGGATGAGATAAAGAGTTCCCAGAATGAAGATCCGCAGTATGTTAAGATCAAAGACTTGGTTCGAGATGGTAAAGCTCCTAATTTTTCTGTTGAGGGAGATGTGTTAAAATGTAAAGGGCGATTATGTGTTCTAGATGTTAAGAGGTACAAAGAACAGATTATGAAAGAGATTCATTACTCTCCTTACACAGTTCATCCGGGGGTAACAAAAATGTATCATGACTTGAAGGAATATTATTGGTGGCCAAACATAAAGGGTAATGTAGCAAGGTTTGTCTCCAAGTGCTTAGCCTGTCAGCAAGTGAAAATTGAGCATCAGAAACCCTCAGGTTTACTTCAAGAGATCCAGCTACCAGAGTGGAAATGGGAACAAGTAACGATGGATTTTATGGTGGGATTGCTAAGATCATAGAAGGGGTATGAGTCAGTATGGGTGATTATGGATAGATTGACCAAGTCAGCTCACTTCTTAGAGGTAAAAACAACTTATACAGTTGCACAGTATGCACAACTTTATGTGGACAAGATTGTACGGTTACATGGTGTTCCATCAATGATTATATCTGATAGAGGTACTCAGGTCACCTCTAGATTTTGGCAAAAGTTCCAGGAAGCATTGGGTACTACATTGCATTTCAGCATAATATTTCATTCTCAGACAGATGGATAGTCAGAAAGGAATGTTTAGACATTGGATGACATGTTGAGGTTGTGTGTTTTGGATTTAAAGGGCAGTTGGGATCGCTTCCTACCACTAATAGAGTTTTCCTATAATAATAGCTACCATTCTACCATTGGGATGACACAATATGAGACTTTGTATGGCAGGAAATGCATATCACCTATATATTGGGTGGAACCAGGTGAAAAGTAGTTAGAGGGGCTAGATTTGATCAGAGAAACAATGGAAAAGGTTCCTATTATACAAGAAAGGATCAATACTGCTTTTAGAAGATAGAAGAGTTATGCGGATCAAAAAAGAAAAGATGTACAGTTTGCAGTGGGTGACCATGTATTTCTGAAGATCTCTCCCATAAAAGGAGTGATGAGGTTTGGAAAGAAAGGCAAGTTGTCACCAAGGTATATTGGACCCTTTGAGATTTTGGATTGGGTTGGTAATGTATCATACAAACTATCACTTCCACCTAATATGGGTCATGTACATCTGGTGTTTCATATTTCTATGCAACGGAAATATGTTCCAGATCCATCCCATGTTCTTCAACCCTAAGATATTGAGATTGATGAGGCATTATCATTTGAAGAAGTACCAATAAAGATTGTGGATCATCAGATTAGACAGCTTCGGAATAAGAGCATTCCAATGGTTAAAATACTGTGGCGTAGTAAAAGTGTAAAAGAGTGTACTTGGGAGAGTGAGGCTGAGATGAGACACAAGTACCCACACCTGTTTCATGTGTCAGGTTTTTATTCTACCCTATAACCTTAAAGTAAATTCGAGGACTAATTTATTTGTAGGGGATAAAATGTAACACCCAGTCAAAACCTAGAACCTGAACCATAAAGAGCTACCTTGAAAATTTTGATTTGACTTGATTGTTGTGATTTACTATATATTTATACTTGAATTTGACATGTATGCATGTTTTATGATGTGTTTTCAAGATTAGAGGAGGTTAAAAGACTGTTCGGAAGTAATTGGGTAAAATTAGATTTTTGGTGAACTAAGGGCAAAATGGTCATTTCACACCCTATGAATTTTAGTGGAAATGAACATTATATTTGATGTTAAAAGAAAATATTAGGACATGAAAATCGAGGTGTAATAGTCATATGAATTAATTTTGGAAGATTAAAGCCGGTAGAAAATAATTACAGGAAAAGTTAATCGAAAAGGGATCAAATTTGAACTAGGGGTAGTATAGTATTTTCCTAAGGTATATGGACTTATTTGGTGTATGCAAGTGTATGGTGACCATTTTAAGTTAACCTAAATCAAACCATTGAATGGAAAGATCAAGAATTAAATGGTTAGTAAGCTAGGTTGCATATTTTTTACTATAGGATCAATGTATGGGATTATGAACTTGATAAGTTCACACCGTTTCTTCAACCTTAGCCATTTTTCTTGCAAACTTTTCTCTCTCTTCCTAAGCAAGTTTCGACCATTCTTGTTCATCTTGATACCAAATTATTTTCTTTCATTTCTTGATCCAAACTAGTTAATTCAATCATCCTAAGCTCAATTCTAACCTTAGAATCAAAGAAAAATCAAGAAAAGTGATAAATTAAAGCTTGGAAAATTTCAAAGAACTATTGAAAAAGTAAGTGCTTTTAACATTCTTTTGATTCAATTTTAATTTTTAGATGTTCCTTGATATTAATTTGTAACAAATATGTGTTTAGGTTAAAAGAAAATCAAAAACTTGGAAGAAACCCTAACTTGGAAGAGGTAAGATTCAAATGTATTAATTTGATGGAGTTTTGGTTCAAATGTGATGTATTTGATGTGTTTGTGATGAATTAGTAGCCATTTGATAAAAATAAATTCATTTGGTTGGTTTTCAAGGAAGGCTGATTGGTATGGCATGTAAAGAAGAATTGGTACTTTGGTGTTTACTAGGTTAGAATGCTTGAATGTTATACATTTTATGTGTATTTATATTATTTGAATGATTGGTGTTGGAAAATGAAAGAATGGAGGGAATTCCATCAAGGCCGAACCATGTTTAGTTTATAGGTTTAATGGGTTAGGTTGAAGCAAATGGGAAGGAAGGGTTTGAGTATGGATAAATGGTGTATGAAATGCAAATGTATAAGTTTAGATATGAAAATGATGTTTGATATAGGTATACTTGTAATTAGGTGTATGTATGAAATGAAATGTTGAACTAGGTGTGAATAAGTTCTTAACTTGGTATAATAATGATGAATATATAAAATGTAAGTGAAATGTGGTGATATAAATGTGTTTGATATATAAAGGAATGGAAAAGTGTTAATTGTGTAATGTGATGTATATGATATATGTTTGATGTGAATAATGTGTTTTGTAATGTTTACAAGTCTTACCGGAGTGTTATATATGGAAATAGGTGAACCTTCAGGTAATCCAGTTAGAGGTGACGAGCGGCAGGCCAATTAGGGCCTACGAGCTGTGTACCTGGGGTTAAAGTGGACTTTTTAGTTCTAATGTGAGTTTATATATATAATCATGCATGATTTGCATCATATATCATATAATATGTTATTTGGAATGATAAACCAACACTTGATATCCTAAAGTACCTACATTGCATTTTTACCCCTAAATAAGCCTACCGAATGATCTAAATTGACATAAAGTTTGACTGGCCATAAAATGAAACCTAAAAAGACAATTGAACCCCCACTTGGCCCAATCATCTAGTTTTTCCCTAAGCTTTAAAATGATACTTTGTTGTCCACTTAAATCCATTGATAGCATAGTTAACCAGAAACCACTCAAAAATTTCAAAACTGACCCATAACGGCGAGTGCCAATTGCAGTAGCGCAATTGGGTCCCGCCGACCATTTTTATCACTTGACCTAAACTTGTTCTATTATTCATTATGGATATATATTGGACTTTTCCACCCCTATATGAGTTGAATTTATGCTATTTTTATTGTTCTATTGAGACACACCCATATGGTATTATAATAGGGCTATCTCGATGGTGTAACGGGTAATTCCATCGACCATGTGCACACTGATATTCATTGGATCCTAGCTAGGGAGGGGTGTCGTATTCTCTAGCCGTAAGGATCGATCTCCCTTACGTATATTGGATTATGCACGATTATTCTATTACAGTGCGACTGCACTTTTCATTGGACCCAATCCTGTTAAATCATATGAGATTTGACTCATATACTGGATATTTATATGGAAACTTGTTTCACCCCATATTTGCCATCTTATATTATTTCTACAGGTTATTTGTGAGCGATCATGGTATTATGAACATTTACTGCATTTTTATATATATATAGATTCACTGAGTATTTTTATACTCACCCCCGTAGTTGTCATTGTTTTTCAGGGCCGCAATGAGACTCGAATTCCATTAGCACTATCTATCCTCGCCTTGGAATTTTGCTACTTGTATCATGTAATATTCGGGTCTTAAACAATATATGTAAATATTTGTATATTATTAGAGATTCCATGATACTGTAACCTAAATAGAAACATATATGTGTGTGGTTGTATTTCTTTTAGTTTTACACATAACCTATGCTATGAATGTGTATGGTTTGATACATATGATGAGTTGATATTGGAGGTTGAGTTAGATGTTGATAATGATGTTATATTGGGAGTGTTATTTGTTTTTTTTACAGGGGGATATAGTCATATATTAGAGGAGACGCTGTCAAAATTTTAGTAGAAATATTAAGCTATATTTGAGTTGAACTTTGATAGGAAAAGTATAAATTTCAATGTTTGAAAGTTTTATTGATTTGACCATATGAATTGCTTGCCATATCATACTGATAGTTGGGTTCTTCGTGGTACTAGTAGCTTAGACAATACCCGTACCCTAGGACCGTCGCGACTCGCAGGTTGGGTTGTGACATTTAAGTTCATGTTCTCCACTAATTATTCTTTCTATACATTAATTAATTAATTAATTAATTAATTATTATTAAAGATTGGTTGTAAAAATAATAATTGAATTTTAAGTTATAATAGTTTGAGTTTGATTTGAATCAATTAAGCAAACAAGTTTGATAACTTGGCTGAAGCAATTGCAAAATTATCACACATTGGATTACAATTCACTAGAGAATTTTTTAAATATTGTACCCAATGGAAGTTAATGCACTTCTCCAAAAGGAGAGCTCACTTGAAAACTCAATAACTTAACAGTAGAATAAAATAAAAATACCAAAATATTAGTAATGGAAAAATGACATTATTTACATGCAAAAATGTCAGAGACAAATCTCACAAGGTGATGTTCATTGCTTCTTTTAGTTACTTATACAAATATGCAAAAGCTGAAAAAAAAATGAAAACAACAGAAGACACAAAGTAATGCCTGTAAACAAAAAGATAGTCACTCTATTTAGGGACTTTTGAAGTTGTATCTCCTATCTTCTTATCTTATGATTATATAAGATCTCCAGACATTCCAATCGTGGGATTTGTATTTTTGGATTTACATTAGCCATGATCAAATGGATACAAATATTTAAGTATAAATAGCTTTAGGTAAGATCAAATTATATAAGCTATTACAAGCACAAAGCCTCCTCCATGCTTCAGCTCCAACAATAAGGCATCTGCAACAACAAAGCAAACCACAACAACATTATCACAAAGATTAAAGAAGTTTTATAATCACAAAGATTATGAGTTGAAGTATGCTTAAAATCATCATATGACCCACTTGACTTTAGATAAGATAGATAAACAAATATGCAAATTAATTAACACTAAACAAGTCTAAGAAGGAAATAACAATAATTCAAGCAACAAATTTCAGACAAAATCGCTCCGAAGAAGAAGTTGTAAACATATGGGCACCACTTCTGATTAAAAAAAAAGAAATATAAATAAGACTCAACTACTCAAGTTGAAAACAATGACAACTATTAACTTATTGAAAAGTTCAAGCAAACAAATCAAATTCATTTAGACAAAAATAGACTTCATTCTATAATCATCAAATATAGAACAAAAGTTTATGGCAGATTTACTCTTACTTCGTGCATTGAAGAATATGTAGAAGACATAAAAGATCCAAATCCAGAATCTGTATAAGCAAAATTTCAAGCCTGTCAAAAGAACATATGCATATAAAGCATGCCTATCTATAGCAGTACAATTAGGTTTAAGAAAAATATATATTTAAAACAGAAATGCAATATTTGTTAATGCAATAGTACAATGAAAATCTAAAAAATAATTTTATGCAATTACCAATTACTAATCTTCATTGAGTAAATCATCATCACTATTATGTTCTTTCAATCTTTGGTTTATCATTATGCCCTCGATATCATTCCTAACCCAAATTATAACATCATCTTCATCAACATTCATAGCACTCGGACTGTCACCGACTTCTTGTTGCAAAGACGCTTCCCCTATATCAAAAGTATCTCGAGGTCTTATTTATACCGAAACAAACCCCTTGCCATATTTTGGATCTTGGACAAACATCACTTGCTCAGCTTAACTTGCAAAAATGTATGGTTCATCACTTAATCGATCACCAATGTGAATTAAATGATCAAAATTGATAAGCGTGAACTTATCAATCTTGATCCCTCTACCTTGAGTAACATCAGGCCAATCACACTTAAATAAGACCACTTTAAATCGATCGAAGCCATAATTGAATTCAATAATATCAGTCAATTTCCCATAATAATGAACTACTCCAAGCAATGGCCTAACGTCGCTAGTACTTAAATAACTTTGGGTTTTTGCCGTCACAAGAACTTTACTATTTTGAGTACACAAGTTTCGTTCATACTTAGTAGTTCGGAACCGATAGCCATTACAACCATCAAATCCATGATACCTTCGAGCAAGAATATTCAGACCTCTCGCAAGCGATCTAATATCATCATTAATTTATTGGTCCCCATTTTCATCGAGCATTTTAACCAATTAATGTGACAATGAAAATGCAAAAAACAACCAATTATTAATAAAAAATTGCATGCTTATTATTATAAAATTCCAATTGAAAAACTAATAGAATAACTCACATGATTTTTAAACCACACATGGAAGGTCTCTCACTATGCATACAATCTAGCTCACATTGTAATGGGCGATGTCAGCAATTTTAACGCTTCAAATGCTTGATATGTTCACTATGACATCAAAACATAACAATCTTGAGCAAGTGAAATTAAGGTAAAAGTAACTAATAGCTAGTCGAAAAAGTACTTGTACGATAATGCCTTACTCTCTATAATGCTCAATGATATCACAATTGAACAACACATATCGATGAGCTTGAGTCCACATTTTGTCATCCATATAAAAAGCTCCAGATCTCCCAAAATACTTGCCCATGCTAGGGAATAAACTCACTTCATCATCCTTTGCTCGTGCAATATTGTTTTCTCTACTCTCCAAATATTGAGCACAAAATGCCATATGCTTCTGCAATTGAACCCTCTGGTCGGGCCCGATTCTTTACTTTTGATTTTAATGTTGATAGAAATCTATATTGAAAAGCAATAAACTATCATATTAGCTTAAATAATAGACCTTAATTGTTTTAAAACCTAAGCGCAAAAAAAAAGTAATATTTGTTATACCTTTTAAATGGATACATCCACTGATAAAAGATGGACCCAAAATTTTTAGCCTCACCGGCTAAGTGAACCACTAAATGCATCATTATTGTGAAAAAAGAAGGAGGGAATATCTGCTCCAGTTGAGACAATGTCACTGCAATCTTTGCTTCAAATAATTCAAGCTCCCATGTAATAATAGTTTTCCCACATATGACTTGAAAGTAGTTGCAAAAAGCTATCAAAACAATGCTAACTTTATTTGGTAATATTCCTTTCAATGCTATAGGAAGAATGTGTTGCATTAACACATGACAGTCATGACTTTTCAAATCGGTCAACTTACTATTTTTTCGAATAGAACGTGAGATGTTTAATGCATATCTATCCATAAATTTCAACTTAGCCAAGTGTTCATAAAAAAGTTTATTGTCATTGACCACTATGGTAAAACATGTTGGGCCAAGTATATCTATCCATTGCCACGGTCTTCGAGCCAAAGCTCTAACCTCATCTTCATATCTTGCAAATCTCGACGAGCTTTCAAATTGTCTTTTGATTTCTTCTCTAACTTAAGTATTGTATACAATATATTATCACAAACATTTTTCTCAACATGCATTACATCAAGATTGTGCTGAATCAAATGAAATTCCCAATATGGAAGACGAAAAAAAAATACTCCTCTTCTTCCATGTGTTCTTTGGATCGCCACTAATATTGCCATTAACCTTGCTAAGATTGAATTCAATATTTTTTAATTATTGCAAGACTTCAGTACCATTTAGTGGAATAAGTGCCTCCCTTAACTTTATAGTCCCATCAAATGATCTAGTATCATCATGATACTTATGAGGAAGAGGTAGAAACCGACGATGACCCATAAAACTAAGTTTTCTCCCAAATTTTAACCTTCTAGAACAAATGTCCACATTACAACTAGGACAAACATAACAACTTCTGCTCACAATGGTCCACCCAGACAAATAAGATAATGTTGGAAAGTCATATACTGTCCACATAAGAGCTGCATGTAACACAAAAGTTTCTTGAGATGATGCATCAAACTTCTCCACACCTACCTCCCATAACTCAATTAGCTCTTCAATTACTGGATCCAAGTAAACATCAATGTCATTTCCAAGTTTGGTAGGTCTGAGAATCAAAAGCGTTAGCCATATATAAGGTTGCTTCATACATAACTATAGAGGGAGATTGTAAGGGGTGAAAATGACTGGCCATATACTGTAGGTACTTTGCATTAAATTGAAAGGATTAAAACCATTACTTGCAAGGTCTAATCTAATACTACGAGGATCCAGTGTAGACTCTAGGTATCTAGAATAAAAGTTTCTCCAAGTTTCAGAATCGGCCAGATGCCTTAGAACATCGTCTTTCGTATAGTCCTTATCATGCCATATCATAAACTTAGAGGTTTTGCTTGACATAAAAAGCCTTTGTAACCTTGGCTTTAAAGGAAAAAACCAAACGACTTTTGTTGGAATTCTCTTACTCTTCTTCTTGGGTGCATCATGATCAATATTATCTTTCCATCTAAACACCCACATTTTACACAAATATCATCATTCATATACTCCTTTCGAAATAATAAACAATTATTAGGGCATGCATGGATATTTTCATACTTGAGGCCTAGATTATCCACTATTTTTTTCATTCCACTAGAGGAGTTGGGTAAAGAATGTCCTTTTGGCAATGCATCTTGTACAAGTGTAATACCTGAGTTTTCTTTTACTTGTATGTATTCTAAAATTCTTGTAATGATGTATATAAGATTTGTTATGGAATATTTATTTTGGAAGTGAGATTTGTTTGTTTTGATTTTAATTTCAGAGTTTGTGTTTGTGCAAAATTTTGTGAATTTATGTTCAAGGCTTTAAAGAAAGAATTTGGGATATGATGTAGCCTTATGTGTCTAGTTTAAGTGGAAGGAATAATCGAGGCATTTAGACTTCTGTAGTTCAAGATAGAGCTGGTTTAGCATCTGCTGCTGAAGTTGTTTTTTTAAGCTTGTGCACATGAATAGTATCGTGAACAGTGTCGTGAATAGTGAGCATAAATAGTAAACTCAAGATTTTTTTTTAATTCTGGCAATAGCTTCTTCAAACTTTGATTTTTCTTTCTTTTTCACTCTTCTTTTCCATTTCCTATTCCTCTTAACCATAAGTCATTTTTCTTCATTTCTAAGGTTTCAATACTTCAGTTAAGCCTTATTAATGTTAGAAAACACAAATTAAGGACTATAAGATTATCAATTCAAGTCAAATTCTTCAAAATTTCTTTAAAGGAGAAAATAAGGTAATTTTCTCAAATCTTCTCTCTAGCTTGAATTAAGTTCTTTATTAGCTAGAATAGTTATTTTAAGTTGTGGGTGATCTTTTATGAGCATTAATGGCTAATATTTATGGTTAGATTTAGTAGTTATGATGATTTATGATTTTTGGATGAATAGTGCTGTGAATAGTAAATTTTCTCTATAACTATTATTCATCCTCTATTAATGGTTAAATTAATGTTAGAATTTATTTATAGAGACTTTAAGGAGCTTAAAATTTATGGAGGATTATTTTTTGTGATTGTATCGAGAAAACCCTAAATTTTAAAATTTTGAAAATTTTTATTTAGGAAAAGAGAACTCAAGAAATTAAGGATCTTTTGGATTTGAGCAAGAGTTGAGCTTGGCTAGAAAACTTTTTGATGCTAAGAGGTAAGTGTGGATTTCGTTTCATATGCATGATTCTCCATATGAAAATTTTTGCTAAAGTATATTATATTATATTCATATATATGTATATGTTATTTATGAGTTCAATTTATTGAAACTCTCCTTACATAGAATTTTTGAATATTGATAATAACTTGGTTCTTTTCCTTGGACCAAGTTCATTAATAAGCCTTTGTTATGCATAATATGATATGTTATTCATATGTTGTGATATCCTGATCACTTTTAATTACTGTTGAACTAATACATAATATGTATATCACGAAACATATATTATAAAATATTTTTCAGAATGAGAGTTAATTCATTGGTCCAATGTACACAGATGAAACCTGGCTGATAGATTATAGTATCAGTGTTCCACTTAGAGGGGATCACGAGCTCTAGGCATATGCCTGCTCAAGCATATGTGCCACGTGAAGGTAGCAAGGCTATCTAAACGTTATGATATGATATCAGTTCTATGTTATATTTATTTGATAATGTCATTCTTTATAGGCATTTATATTCTTAAAAAGAATCACGATTTGATATTCATATATGTATTATGAGATGATTGGATAATGCTGCCCTTTGTAAGTACTTATGATAGTAATATATATATTAAGATTTCTTTCTAGTACCCTAGTACATGTTCAAGATTTGCTATTTAAGTATTCTATATATGTTATTCATTCTGATTGTTCGCATCTTACTGTGTTGAAGGCTCACCACTCTTTTATGGATTTCAGGTTCTAGCTTAGCTCGAGAGAGAGTTAATCCTGAAGACGGAGCTTTTTGATTTCCTTCTCCACAAAAAGACTCTTTTATGTAATATTTTTTGGATAATAGTTGAATTATATATATGTATTCATGTCTATGAGAAGTATACTCTTAGAAGCTCCATAGATGTATGTGATGTTGCTTATTCTTTTGTTGCCATGGATGACATTGTAGACTTTTCCTTGTTCCATATTGATGTTAGAATTATCTTTTGATCGGTAAAAAACAAGAGGAAATGTTATATCAGGTTGATAAAATATATAAGATATGGATGTTTGGCATGATGCTAGTATGTATTGTTTGTTAAATCAAGGTTAACTAAGGGTTCTATGGGTGTACGATGGCCTTATGCCTACCCTTACCCTAGGAAAGTCGCACCGATGGTTTTGAGGTGCGACAACAAGCTTCAACAAACCATTCATAGATTCGTTGGACCATTTAAACTGACACTTTAAATTATACATATGCAATATAAATGATAATTTTGAAAACTTCTTATATCATGGGTATAACTCCTTCTTAGCATCAACCATTAATCTATAAAACATGTCGCTTTTAGACTGACATTAAGCGTTTCGTGATTGTTCGTCTCCCCCATCTTCATTTCCCCCAACATCAAACTCTGTATCTATAGTTTGGCCACCAATACTGAAAACATCTTGTAATAACCCTATCATATCATCCCATATATCTCTAGAATTCTTTGTTTAAGGATGGTAGTTGAGCTCAATTCTCCATTATAAAAAGCATGCTCATACCAAGACATTATTCCACTGAGAACAATGTCATCGTAGACACTAGCTCGATTCTTATGGTAATGTAATGCACATTTTCGACAAGGGCATTGAATTTTTTCATCAACTGATTTCTCTTTGAAAACATGATTAAGAAAATCTTCTAACCCAGCTAAAAATTCTTGGCTAACTCTACTAAATTCATCCCATCTCTTACGTTTGCAATTATCCATATGGAATTACTAACAATGAAAAAATAGATATATTATAACAGAGAACAAACTTAGTAAAATATGAATTGATACAATGAAAAAAAATATTATAATGTGTTATAAATTATAACAATGAAAAAAATACTAGATATAAATAACGTTTAGGAAAAAAAAAATTATCATTGGATGTTCACACACATATCAATTCTATATTGCATACACACTAACTGCATTGTTTTTTAAAACAACTCATATTTATTTAAATAAAAGATTAAATTATCTTATTAATAATATTTAAATAAAAAATTATAGTAGAAAAACATGTACAGTAATTACAATTTATGCACTATGCAATTCTTTATCATGACATAAATAGTAGAAAAATATGTAATGCTCATTAATTTGTGAATCTTCTCATGCTGAATCAAATTTGAAGTTTGTATGCAAAACCAAATAAATACAACATAAATCTATCACTGCCTTTCAAATATCGTTGTACACATGGAATATAGCTTCATTTAAGATTCATTTTACTCTCATGCATATCATTTTGCAACAGACTTCATTTTGAAATAGTGTTATTAGTCATGCAACAATTGCATGAAATGCCTAAAACTTGTTTATTATGAACAACATAATATGAATAATATTGCTATCAATAATACTACATGTCTAAGCTCAAAGTAGATAATAAGTAAAATGATTAAATTCTAGCATGAACACTAAAGAAAGAGATAATTAATTGAGCATACCATGAAAGACAATATAAACACAGTGGTTCACCATACAAAAGATTCAGATAGCTAATGCAAACAAAAAGTTTAGGAGCAGAAATCTCAGGGTTCATCCAAAAATAACATAAATGATTGAGAAATAACTGGAAAATAAGAATACATAGGGACCCATATGAAATAGCTAATAATTCATTGTTGGATCGGTTCACTTGCAAGTGATATCTAAAACCATATACTGCCACACCGCAGAACCCTGATAACCCATCATTACCATCTAATGGATCATAAAAAATTGCCTGACAAATCTCCACTTGTGATAAGTGAAATATGATAAAGTGAATTTTCCCTTTTTCTAACTCACTTAGTAATCTTTTTTTTTTTATATAGCAAAACTAATAGAAAGTCACAATTGAAATTCAAAAAGAAAATTGAAACCCAACAAAATCCAAATAAATTTTTTAATTAAAAAAAATGACCACACATAATTTTATATAAAATTAAACATTACAATCATAACTTCCAACTCTGAAATTACTAAAACTAAGCTTACAGTTGCAGCAACTAAAATACTTACATGAGTATTAACAATAACTAACATAAGATCCAATAAATTATTATTAAAAAAAAAGGGGAAGAAGAACCAGAGAAAGAAATCGATTATCTCAACAGTCCAAATAAAAAAATCAAAAGGCTCAAGTAGTCTTTCTTTGCTCATTTACTTAGTAAACTACCTACTATTGAAGAAATTAAGAGAAAGAGAAAAAAAGAACTCACCATAGTGAAAGGAAAGTAAAGGGGCATAAATCCCTAGAAAATCCTCTAGAAAATGAGAACACAATCCACCAAGTAAAACTACACCATTTGAATTCACTTACTCCTTCACTTCAAAGTAAAAGAAGAACAAAAACTCCCAAACATTGATTGTCTCATAGTTCAGAGATTATTTCTTGGTACCAACATAAAAAAGAAACCTGGGTTTGTATTTTTACGCCAACTAAAGTGAATTTTTATTAATATTAAGGGACTTTGAATAATTTTTTTTTTTTGAATTTTGGATTTACCGGCGCTTTACAACAAAGTGCCAGCAAAAACATATTTTTACCGGTACTTCATATCTAAATGCCAGTAAAAATATGTTTTTGCTAGCATAAATAAAAATGTCGGAAAAACATTAACTTTTTTTAAAAAAATAAAGTTTTTCTCGGCACTTTCTTGAAACATCGTAGATGAAGCGTCGGAAAAAACTAAATCTGTTGTAGTGAGTATTACTGAAATCCTTTTGAAAGCTTTCACAAAAATAGAGAATAAAAAGTGAGAATATTGTATAAGGTATTGTTAATCCTTAAAACCTTTAGATTATTAATAATACTGAAATTAATTAAACAATAAAAATACTTAATTAACCTAGTTTACTTGTATTTAGGCAAAGCATTGTCAATTTCTAATTACGGATCTGTGCTAAAAACGTAATATGATTTTTAACTTCTTTCCATGAATATGATATTTAGATTGCTGAGAATCATCAATTAATGAGGTGAATATATAGGTTTCAGTGAATTATCAATTCGAAATGATAGGTAAATAATTTTTAGAGCACAAATAAGTGTTTATTGATAATGATTTATAACCCTAAAATCTGTATAGAAGCCTATTTATAGGCGGATTATTGGCAAAAATATAATTACGAAGAAAAAAAAATAAAAAAAACCTTAATAAAATAAGGCAAAAGTACAAAATGTCGAACTCAGTGTATACATCTAGACTCAATGCTATAAAGCTAGGGTTTCTTATATTGGCTACTCCAAACCTAGACCTAACACAATCTTGGGCCAACCAACATGTTTGGTCGATATATTGCAGCGATTAAAATTGTTAATTATTTGTACGATTCTATATAATACTAGGAGCGTGTATGATATAAATAAATTTTATAAAATTTATATATAAATTCATATTTTTCGTATTTAATATAAATTATAAAAATTAATTCATTTAAAGTTTATATTTTTAATTTTATAAAATTGATTATATTTAAATTAAATCATGCCAAAATTAATAATCTATCAATAAATTCTAAACTTTAAAAATGTACAAACTATTAAAACTAAGAATTTTAAATACAAACTGATAATTAATTAACTATTTGAAATGAATTATAGATGAGATGAATTCCAAATAAATTTATACCAAATACAATGTAAATCAATAGAATTTCTCTATTTCAAGAAAATTCATGATTAACTATATATTGTTAATTTTCATCATTATGTTAATATAGCATAAACTCTTATTGGTTTAGAAATTAGTGTAGCTAAATCCGCATGCAAATAAGGAGTTTTAATTATTTATAATACTAATTCAATGATTAAATGTCTGGCTCGTAGCACAAAGGATTGGAATTCAAGCAATAATCATTCTTTTTGTTTATGAGTATGAAAATGCGAAATATGAGATAAAGAAAAGATTAAAAAAAAAATGCATAAAACTTATTTTGAAGGAGATATTGAATTTGAAGCAAAAACTCCAATTTGCCACTTTTTAGGTAGCCTGCCCACCAAGTCTTAATAATGTTCTTTCTACTCCAGCGTCAGTGCGCTGCAACCCAAATTAAATTAATTTTAACAATTAATTAGGGAACATTCCTTTTTGTGGAAATTAGTGGCACCTTTCTTCTAAATTAATATATTATTTCGGAATACATGAAAATATTAATAAAAAAATTATATACAATGTAAAAAAAAAAAAAAAATTTTAGAGTTTTGACAGTTTATTAGTTCTCAGATCAAACTTATTTGATTATATCTTTATAGTGATAGCTGTTTGTTATTAGATAATCGTTGGGTAATCAAATTATTGATATTTATAAATATTATAGTTTGTAATTTTTTAAATAAAAAAATTAAATTACTTTATTAAAAAATAATATTTAAATAAAAATAAAAATAAAAATAAAAATTTATTTTTAATGATCATTATACATATTAATAATAACGACTAATAATAAAAAATTTATCAAATACTTAATAATAATGATTTACTAGCTAATAACAACTAGTAATCAATTATAAGCTAATTACTAATAATTATTACCCATAACTAAACTAAAATAATTCAAAAAGTTTGTTTAAAACAAAATTAATTATATGATATTATTCTTTTACAACATATATTTCATAATTCCAAATTGGCGACACATACAGATTACGAATATGAGCTTTTGAATTATTGAAAAGAAAGGAATCAAATGCAAGGAACTGATTCCAAAGTGAAAAATCTTCACAAAGTTTCTAGAGTATTTTTACTACACCATGTGCACCCAAACTGCATAAAACCTACTCTTTAGTCCTCACTACTCAAAAGAAGCTTATAAACGCATATTAGATTGCTTGAAAGTGAACTCCTGGTACCAGCATAATGACTTATGCATGCAAGTTGGCATCCACGTCGTATAATAGAGCCGTCCATTTGAATAAGATGAAAGTTTGGAGGAGGGAAGGAAAAATACTGCAAGGTTAGCTATAGCTACATTCAAATAGAGCCTTTTCTCATAACATATATGAGAGCAAATAATTTATAACTAAGAAGGGTGAGAACATTAATTAGTATTATTAGCTGCTAGATAATACTATCTATTAATGTTGATTGCAAATACATAGATGGGCATAAAAGTATAGATATAGGACCCTCCGGTCTCAACCCCAGAGTCACATTGCTATAGCCGTATTTTTTAGCATTAATGACATTGCATAAGTATTTAAGAGGTTGTTAATTTGAAATCGAATACAAGCAAATAAGTAATAAAGATCGTTAATTTAAGAAAAATATTAAAATTTGAAATAATAACTTTTAAAAAGAAAGATATATTTTACAAAAAATATAAGTTGTCTCAAACATTGAATTATAGAAAATGTATAAAAAATGGTTTTTAAAAGCCGTAGGAAATAAATATAATAATTATTTAGGAAAATGAAAGAAATCACTAAATTACATAAATAAGAAAAACAGATCATAACTAAAATCACGCCTTAATCGACGCTTTAAAATGAACTTTCTACCAAAAAAAATTCAGAAAATAAAAATACCAAAAATAGAAATTTATAAAAATGGACAAACTCCAACACTTGTTGTTCTGCATCATTTTCTCCTGCCTAGATAAAATTTGACTTCGAATTGGTAGCAACATTGTTATCATCAAAAAAATTCCTAGAAAAGATAATTCTACTATGTTGTATACATCTGATCATAAAAGAACTCGTCCTCCACTTTAACTCAATATAATCTTTCTTCACTTGAAAATACTCATCAAGAATATGAAAATTTTCAATTTTTATTATAGTTTCCATCCAATCAGTCCAATAATTTCTAATATAACTTTTAATTAATTTTTTTTAGTGAATCAAGAATTAAACACGGTAGAAAAATACTTGTGAATTGATTTTCATAATAATATTTTTCTTTCTTGTAAATTTGCCTTGTAGTCTACTGTTATACCCTGATATTACTGTGATTCTCAACAGATGATAGAATCATTGCAGTAGATAATTGTACCTCTTCGTCGGGATAATTATCAAATATTATAAGCAAAACCCAATTGACATTTGGTGTAACTTCTGAGGCATGAAAAGTAAATATTTGATTTTTCAAAAATATATCCTTCCATTGGGTTAGCTAATCTAGCATTTGTATCATACATTGCTCCATTTGTTCAACTCGACAATTCATACATTGCTCCAATTATGCTGCATTGTAATGATCATAAACCTTCCCTATAGGTACCTTCTAGTGACTTCTACTTTGTGACATGATTTTCAAAGAAACGAATCAAAAGCTCTGATACTAATTGATATAACGAAAATCTTTTAAAAATCTGTTGATTTAAAATCAAATACTAGACAAATATACAACAAAGCTTGTTGATTGAAGAAGAATACCAAAATTTGGAATAACAACTTTCAAATAAAAAATATATTTTATTCAAAATATGAGTTGTCTCAAACCCTAAGATATAATATATATATATATATATATATATATATATGGAAAATGACCTCAAAAAATCTAGAAGATAAATATGATAATTATTCCTGAAAAAAATCATATAATTCTGTAAATAAATAAAAAATCATAACCAAAATTACGTTTTAATCATTGCCCTAAATCGAGCTTCTTACTAAAAAAAATTTAGAAAATATAAAAATGAAAGAACTCCAACACTTTTTAATCTGCATCACTTCACTTCAGGTTAGCTTGTTAATTAATGACTCTGTATTTTCTACATTTTCAAACCTAATTGTGGGCTAGCTAGCTTTATATCCATAAAAGGCAATCCTTGCTTAGTCCAATTATTAGCTTGGAATTAAGGACTAAATGTTTTTAGTCATTCGATAAGCTAAATAAAGGAATAATAGTTCTCCAGTAGGATTCAAATTTATGACATCTTAATATAAAAATTTTCAAATTTTTATTGCTGGAATATCCATTTGACGAGATGAACTATGTTATCATTACTGAAATTAATTAAACCATTAAATAAGAACATATATATATAATTTGTAATAATATTTTATTCTAAATGATGTGTAATTAACTAACTAATGGTCAGGTTAAAGAGAGAAATGAGCTATAGTGGAGAAGACTGGATAGCTTTGGAAAAAATATCCAAGATAAAATATATAAAAAATTTATAAGTGAGTGAGTGTTACATGTAGTACAAGCCAATTGATTTTGTATAAGTGAATTTCAATATTTATCTATTTATGAGTTCATATATGTATGGACCCATTAATTTAAATATGCTATTAAAATTTCATATCCAAACAGACTAGATTCTAACTCCATATTCAAGTCCTCATTATTGAACTGATAATGATATTAGTCCAGACCGAAGTTGAAAAAGAGATATCAGCCAGTATATTTGTATGCAAGTGTCAACTGGTTTGTTGATATTTGATCACAAACCAAACTCGATTGCACTTGAGAGGATTTGTCGGGAAAAATATTTCATATCGAATAATGATAAAATATATAAAGAATTTACAAATAAGTGGGTGTTGTACCAAATACAAGTCAATTAATTTTGTTTAAGTAATTTTCAACATTTACTCACTTGTAAACTCATGTCTCTACGGGCACATGAACTTTAATAGATATGTTATGCATGCCAATACCATAATTTCAAAAGAAATGAAGTATGCCAGCATTGTGGGTATCCAAAGTATGTTGGTTCTGATCCATCACTGGCGTAGAGGAAGTGATGGTCGAGATCCAATGGTGTTGTAGTAGTAGCTTTTTAAGACTTTGTTGATTTAAAATTGAATATTAGATTAATAGACAATAAATATTATTGATTCAAAAAGAATACCGAAATTTAGATTAATACTTTCAAAAGAAATATATTTTATTTCTAAATATAATCTGTCTCAAACTCTAAAACTTATAGAAAATATATAAAAAATTGTCCCTATAAATCTAATGTGATAATTTTTTTCTGAAAATAAAATAAATTATCAGATTTATATAAATAAGAAAACAAATCATAACTAAGATAATGTCTAAAATGCCTAAAAACATTTTTCCTAAAAAAAATAAATAAGAAAACAAAAGTTACAAAAAATGAATAAAAATGTATCCAATGAAAAACGACCTTAAAGCAGACAAAAAAAAAAAAAAAAACAAATATAAAAAAAACTTTCTCAACAAACTAAAAATTAAACCAAAAACCAAGAATCAGAAACCAAAAACTCTTGTTAAGTGACAATTGGGTTTAAAAAAATGAAATTACCCAATTGCTACTTGAGAGAGAGTGTTAGATACAAAAATAAAAACAAAAATGTGGAAAAACCTCACATTGGTTAAAGATGAAAATCGTGTACCAATACTTGATTGGTCTGGATGGTAGATTTTATAGCCACTTAAACAGTAGTTTCGAGTTTGAGTCCATGTGAATGCAGCAACTAGTATTGGGAGAGTCAAAACTCCTGAAAGAAATCTCTATGGCTCGAATTTAGATTAGTTGGTAGTGGTCGGATACCAGATGATTTAACAAAAAAAAAAAGAAAATGATGAAAATCATGTGAACTTAATATAAAAATGAACTCTCCAACCTTATTAAACTAGTTTTTAAGGTTGCTTCTTCCGATCTATACTAAAATTCTACAACATATATAAATTTTAACTATAATATTAATTGTGCTTTTTTTATTAATTAGTTTTTATAACTGAAATTCAAATTTATAATCTTATAATTTTGGAGATAATTTAAATATCACTTAGCTAAGATATTCATTTGTCGTAATTGCTCTTTTTCATTCCAAATGAAAATTCTGAATCTAATTTATTAATTTTTTTTGTTGGTTATTGTTTAATTTCAGGCAGTGCAATTCAATAAAAATGTTCCAAATACAAAGATAATGCCATGCAAATGCAATACTATTATACATAACATTGAAGTTTTATTTTTGTCTTTACTTGCCCAATGCTGATATACCCGCACAAAGATCAGCTTTAGTTGTCTAAGATGAGCAAGGTCGAAGACCCATTTTCAAGAGCTTAGCCATTAATGTATTTTCTTTGAGAAGAGTTTCCAGCTGATTAATTAATGAGTTTAAAGAGAAAATGGAAAAGATTATATAATTCTTTTAGCTGATTAATTACTATGAAAATTTAACTAATTAACTAGTCCAAATGATTATAATATGTTTTAATTATATAACAAATGTGAACAGTAGCAGATTTAGGAATGCAAAACTCAAGTTGACATAAGCATAGTTAGATCATTGACAGCAACAACAGTCGCAATAATGACAATAATAACAAGATTAATCATGATATTGATAGATGAAAAAATGAGTGCAAAAAAAATTTAGACTTCCATTTTGGTTAGCAACAACTTTCCATTACCTTAACACTTGAATATAGAGCTGCACAAAAATAAACCTAACCAAATTAATTCAAAAAAAAAATCATGATTTATATTATTTCATAGTTGGTTATAATTTTAAAATTTTTATAAACCAAATTTTTTATTTAATTTTTGTTTAAGAATTTTTATAAACCAAATATTTTATTTTTCATATCGACTATATATGTTAAAGTTGTCATACAAATCAATGATACAGTTAAATAAGTATTAATTAGAGAGTTTGAAAGATGATCTTTATTTTAAAAAATTAATATTATTAGTTAAAAAGTCATCCTTCTATTTTTTAAAGCTGAAACTATATATTTTAAATGGAGCAACTCATCGATTATCTGGGTCTTTTTTTTTGGATAGTTGGAGATTATTTTTTTTAAAATATTCTAATAATTTTTTAGTTTTTAAAAAATATGATTTTATTTGTACTTTATTAAATTTCTATGATCTCTTTAATTTTTTATTTTATTTATTTATCACTTTTGTCAAACCAATTATTCAAACCGAATCCAAATAATTTTAGTTTAAATATTTTTTAATATTACTTAGTTTGGTTAAGAGTTGAAGTATTTAAAAACTGATTTTATTGGTTTGATTAGAAATTTTTATTCTTAATTGATTCATGAACACCCCTATTGAAGATGATGATGATTATGCTTTGTCCCTTTTATTAATTATATGTATCATCTAGAATAATTACAGAAAATTATTTATAAATTTTAAGAGAAAAACTTGCATATTTTCTTTATGTGAATTAATGTTTTAGTATATTAAAATTAATTATTATTGTTATTTTTTTTTAAATTAATTTTAACATAAATGAAAAATATTTTTTTTTACTTTTTACTAATATTTCAATTTAATATTTAGTAATTTTTATCTAAATTTATTAAATTTTACTAAATGGATAGATAGTTTTGTAATCTTTAAAAATATATAAGAAAATATTAGTTTTTCTTTTAATTTTAAAATAATTTTATATATTATACACTTGAAATTAATAATTTATATATTATTATTTTTAAAAAAATAATTTAGTTACATATGAAAACAAAATTTCTCTACCAACGTGAATTCGCCATAAAGTGTGAAGATGTTGTCTTGGGCAAGAGCCAATGTGAATCCCAACTGGTCAAGCCCTTATTATCTCTACAAGTCATGAACCATATTTTCATTAATTATTATATATATATTAATTGTTTAAGATCGACAGGAAAATAGATAGATATATATAAATAATTAATTCAGATTCTTTATTTTTTTATATCTTATTTTTTATCTTATATTTTTTTTATGTGTTATATTATTAATAAAAAAATATTAATTATCAAAATATTAAAGCGAATATAAAATAAAAAATAAAATAAAATTCAGATTGATAAATAATTCAGAGCAAGGAAAATTTAATTCTATCTAGCTAAAATTCCAATTCCAACCCAAAGGGAATATTTATGATGGACACTTTCATTCAATAAGTGACCCCTGCAAAAAGATGCACAAGTGACAAGTAGTTTTCTCACTTTCAACGCCCACCATATATATTTTGCAGAACATAAATGATGAGTAGTCACATTTACTTTTTTATGTATCAGTTATCATAATCATTAGATCAAATAGTTTATTACTACACATGATTTTTAAATTATTGAATATATAAGATTTGGAATGAAGTTGCATATATAAGGTGACAATCGTTGCTTAAATTTTTTTCTTAAAAATTCTATTAAATTTTTATGTCGCTTCCCTAAGAGGCTCAATGAAATAACCAATAAGTGTTGGAGTTTTCCCCTTTTTATATTTTATATTTTATATTTTATTTTATTTTTTAAATTATTTTTGATAGAAAGCTCAGCTTAAAACATCTTATTTAGCTTTGATCTAGTCATAATTATATCTTAATATTATGTAATTTGTTTGATTTGTTTTCTCTTTATAAAAAGTCAACTTCTATATTTTAGGGTTTAGTAAGTTTTTCTATAAATAATATATGCCTTAAGTTTAATGACAGCTTATAATTTAATAAAATTTATCTTTTTTTTTTGAAAGATTATTTATTTCAAATTTCGTTATTTTTTTAATCAGCGAACTATCATACTTAATTTTTTGGTATTCATGAGGATTTCGCTAGCTAGATTGCATGTAGCATAAGTAATATATCAATTCCATGGAAAATAATATTCAAAATTGAAAAGCAACGGCTATTTTTTTCATGCACGTGAAATCCCAATCCCATATAAAATTATAGGATGTGGATTCTCAATAGTATTATTGGAAGGAAATGGACCCATTTTGAAAGCAGTCATAAAAATAGAATAAAGATTAAAAGGAGTTGGAGAATGGTGCAGGTTTCTTTTTTTCTTAATTTAATAAACATGTAGAATATTCTCCGACGTCTGGTAGAAAAATGGTGATTAGGATTCCTACTTATCGAATCTTTAGGTCAATACATAAGCATATCTTTGCCTACTTGGCACTTAAGATGTGAATATGTTTGCCATATCATCATCCTAATGCACTACTTGACAAGAGGAGTAAGAGTACATGTAAATTATGTTGAGAAAAACACCCCACATTGAGAAAATATATAAATAATTTATAAATGAATGAGTGTTAAATCTATCATAAATTAATTAATTTTATATTAATAAATTTTAATATTTATTTATTTATAAATTCACGTACGTAAGAGCATATAAATTTTAATAAATTACAGTATATAGTGTGCCTTGGTCACTTGCATTTTCATCAGTTATCATTAATATCTTTTTGGAATATTAGATTTAGAGGCAGCCTGACTGTGTTCATATAACTTGGCCATATAACTAATGAATATATATGCTAATAAAAGTTCATGGCTGCTTAGGTCCACCAGTCTCAATCTAAATCAACAAAACAAACTTCTGTTTATAATTGAAAGGTATATTAATTAATAATTAATTAGCCAATAATTCAAATCTTTCAATACAATAATAATAATAATAATAATAATAATAATAAAGTCCAATTTTTGTTGCTGCTCAATCATCCCTGCTGCCTGGCTGCGTCTGTCAGCCGCAGTCCAAAAATTCCAGCTAATAAAGATTTAACAGCAGGGATAGTTTTGCTACTTTTACATATCTGTGTTCTTCAGAACCTGACATTTCAACACATGGCAGTTTTTCGAACATTCAAGTGGGTAGAGGTCAAAGTCATGTATTATACATATGAATATATACATGGGAGAGAGGTGGGAAATTAATGGATATATGAAGCTTCCTATTGCTTTTGAATTATTGTAAAGAAAGGAATAAAATACAAGGAAGAAAAGAATGTTGCAATGAATGTGCAGTGTAAGGAACTTATTCCAAATTAAAATAAAATAAAAAATTGTAAAAAAAAAAAAAAAATACTAGCTGCACCATGTCCACCTGGCTACATAAAACCTGCTTAGAGGAGGTTTTATCTGCCACGTGGATATTGAATTTGTGTTCCGTCTAATATGTACTTCCATGTCAACAAAATATGAAGTCACCCATGCATATGATGAATACAGTAAAACTTCTATAAATTAATATAATTCATAGTTAATATAATTTTATTAATTAAAAGAAAAATTAATTAATTAAATATTAAATTAACCTATTAATTCAAGTAAGGATTATAAAAAATTATTATATAATAGAGATTATTAATTTATTAAATATTAATTTATAATAAAATTATTATAATTTATCGAATATTAATTTAAAATTTTTTTAAATTTTTTTTTACTATAATATGACGAAATATTGAGGATAATAATAATTAATATTGCTGATCCTAAAATCGACCTTTTCAAATAACAACTGCCCCTTATGCAGCCTTACTACAATTGGACATAGAGAAAAAGAATATTTTCATAAGTGTTCTTTTTTCTTTTCTATTCTTTTTACCAATAATAATAAATGTTTTGGGAATCATATAAAGTTAGAGGGTATCTGAGTAGATTTGTTATTTGAAATTTTATTTTGTACATCAGCTTATGACTAATATTAATCAGTCACACTTTAGCTCAAAAGAAATTGAACATGTTAGACCCATATTTGTCTTTTTCTTTTTTAAGTTGATAAGATATTAAACTACAACTTTACATGAGAGGCACTAACATACTCTTATTGCAGCTCTATGTACTCTGTTGGTTGTAAAAAAAATAGTCTTATTTTTTTTTTCCAAAATATAATTATGTTTCTTTTTTAGATGATAATTTAGTAGGTAAATATTAAATATATTATTTATTAATTCATATCAATATCATTCCACATATTAATTATATTTTTATTTTTTTTTATATTGAAATTATAAACTTAAAAGTATTTTAATTATTATAAATATTAAAATATAAAAAAAATATTGGAAAGTGTATAATATGAGTATTTTAAATAGAGGTTAGGAAGAAAGTGATAAAATTAATGTGATAAATTAAAAGTAACTAATTCTTTTAATCCACGTGTAAGATGAAACTGAATTATTTTTTTGAGATGGAAGGAATATTTATTTAAAAATATATTTAATACTCCATCCATTTCAAAATAAATGTGATAGTTTCTTTTTTGGAATGTTCTAATTTTAAATATATTTTACCTTAACATTTTAATAATACTCTCATATATTTTGTCTTATATAATTGATGTAAACTTAAATAAATAAAAACATTTATTATCTTTTAAAAAATATGGAGATAATCGTACTTAATTAAGTGAGAAATATTAAAATAATAAAAAAAATGATTCTGCTTAATTAAGAGAAAATAAAAATAAAAATAGTTCAAAAAAATTCTTAATATTTATATATTTTATAACTAGAATATCTATTTTGAAACAGAGGGAATATGATTTAAGAATCTCATTATTATGAAAAAAATAATACAATTGATTGATAAATCAATTGATTAATATGTGGAGTGATTTGTAACATATTATGATTGAATATTTAAAAATATATCTTATATATTTTATATATCACATTATAAATAAGGATTTTTGTATATTATGTAAAGGCAATTAAGTGAATGAAATAAATGTTATTAAGTTTTTGTATTTGTTAACATAGACTATCCAGCGGAATAAGGTAAATTATGTTTTTGTCTTTTTCTCTCATCTTACCTCTCTATTTTCCTCTTTATTTTAATTTAAAAAGATATATTAGATAAAAATATTAATTAATTTTTTATTCAATAATAATATTGAAATTATCTCAGAAATGTGAAGTTAGCAATTATTGTTATTAGACATATAAAATGTCAATACAGATAATAGAAAACAGAGACAAATGAGAGAATGAATTATATATTACTACTTGTTTTGTATAAATTAGAATGAACACCAATATATATATACATCAAGGAATACATATAAAATAATATATATATATACATCAAGGAATACATATAAAATGAAATATTACATCATTCTAGGCTATAACTAAGGCTAAATATGTATATTAACATCTCTCTCAAATTAGAGGTAGTAAAAAAGTAATTATTTAAAATTTACTAATAAGATCACGAAAGCATTGAGATAAATGGGTATTAATGATAATGTATACAGCTTGGTCGTGAGAAAATACTGCAATAAGTTGTATAGTATTTTAGAGGATATGATGTCACATAAAATAATAATTATTATTAATACGTTTGGTGCGCTCACGAAAAAAATTATTAAGAACAATTTGAAAAGCATTGTTATTGTGGTAATGTAAGGAAGCCACAATAGCTTTTCCTTTTGATAAGGCGAGCCGCCTTTGTAGAGAAAAATGGCAGAATAAAATGGAGATAAATGATAGAAAAATAGATTAACTGAACTTCACTCTAATTACATACTGAATTTTATTGTATTAAGTTGTTTAAATACAAGAAAAAAGATCATAATAAGAGTGATATCAGCAGATAAATCTTAACAGCTACTATTCTTATTTGAAACTGAAAATTCCTTAATATAAGAAACCAATTAACATTGACTAAAAAGATAAGATAACTTCAAATTTAAAAACATAAATTCAAATTAGATTTTCCATGAAATCTACAAAGGAAAGTCTCACTGGTTCAACACTTCTCATTGAGACTTTTCTTCAAAACCACCAACTTGCTTCTTAACTCCTCAAACCTACTTTTGGGGACTGATTTGGTTAGAATATCTGCAATTTACAATTCTGTCTTGCAATGCATCAACTTAATTTCTTGATTCTTCTCTGCTTCTTTGATGAAATGAAATTTGACTTTAATGTGCTTAGTTCTACCATACTACACAGGGTTATTTGCAATGGCAATGGCAGATTTATTATCGCACATGATGACAGTAGGCTCAACTTGCATTTCTCCAAAATCAGCTATCAATTTTCTAAGCCAAATGGCTTGATTTACTGTAGTAGCAGCTGCCACATACTCAGTCTCAGCAGTTGACTGAGCCATCACCTCCTGTTTTTTGGAATTCCAAGAGAAAGGACCTGATCGAAATGAGAACAAATAACCTGATGTGCTTTTAGAATGCTCCACGCTTCCAGCCCAATCGATGTCCACATAACTTTGCAAAATACCATTAGTGTTTTTCTCATACTACACACCAAAATCAGTTGTTCCTTTAATGTATCTCAACACTCTTTTAGTAGTATTAAGGTGAGTTTGACTTGGAGAGTGCATAAATCTTGACAAAAGGCTGGCTGAAAATATCAAATTAGGTCGTGAAGCCCTCAAATAGAGAAGGCTCCCAATCAAGCTTCTGTAAACAGTAGAATCTATCTTGTCGTCTCCATCATCCAAAATTAATTTTTCATTTTGAACAAGTGGTGTTGCAACTGATTTTCCTTGTTCCAAATTAAATTTCTTAAGAA